>ML780186.1:304891-348833 GCA_009831015.1 Picea engelmannii | reverse complement strand
TATATATATATATATATATATATATATATATATATATATATATATATATATTAATTAATTATTTATTTAATTAATATGTAAAGTATTGATTTGAAAAGATATTTTAACGATAATGGTTGAGTTTTAAAGTATGAGTTAAATTACTATTTAGTAATTGAATGAAAGGGGAAGAATTAATGAAGAAACATGGAAACCATATAAACACATACAGATATGGAAATAAGCATAAAACAACATCAAGCCATAAACACCAAAGTAATAATGGAGTTCGGCAATCTCACCTACGTCTCTCGGCCTTTATCTGAGTGGGTGATGCATTCTTATTTCTGTTCAAAGATTTAAAAGTACATCATAACAATGTCAAAAGGATTACAAACTGATCTGGTCGTGTTCTACCAGATCTCAAGAACCCAACAAAACTGACAGCACTGAAAATGGATGAATGGAGCTCTCATAACTGGCCTGCAAAGGGTCTCTCCTCAATGGCTTGCCTACATAAAAATGGCTTTGGCTTTGCAAATATTCAACATTTCCCTGTTCTGAAACTCTCTCATGGCTTCAAGAACCTTTGGTTTATATAGACTGGAAGTGGGTAACAACCTCCCAACTTCTCCCCAAGATCTGGCCTAAAAAAGGGCCCAAGATCCTCCAAAAATGACCAAAATCCCACAAAACTACTGAAAAATCCAATTAAAATTATATATTATAGTATAAAAACCCACTTTTGGCATGAATTAAGGGTGCAACCCCTTTTTCTTGAGCTCCTGGTCACCTGGGAACCTCCATGTGGCCTAGCGCTAAGATAGGTGCGTTGGCCCCTAGTCTCTAGCCCCCATACATCGGTCCTCGGTCACATGCTATGGCCATGTGGCCTCGGGCTATTGCATCCATGCGCTATATATTGTTATCCCCCTAGGTCTTAAGGGTCTGGTTACGCCCTTGATTGACAGGCTAGCCCGACCGACCGAGGCTAACCCCTAAACTCCATGCTAAGCATCAACGGAATAGTCCAAGGGGCATATTAACGGTCATATACCATCTCGTCGAGCTTACACATGACCGGCGATACACCAAATGAAATTGTACCAAAGTTATAAAGGTAAGGACATATGTATAGGTCATATGGAGTCTTGCGCCGTGGGCTGGGGCCTAGCCCCCCCCATCTGAACCTCATTGTAAACTCAAATAGAAACTTTGTGCTATATGGTTAAGATCCAATGTGAGGGTAGGCTGGCTAGCTCGACCCTGCCAAGTCGTTTCCCCATGCCCAGAGGTCACAGATTTGACTCCGGTGCGCTCCATAATAATTTTTCCACAACGACCAATCAACCAATGACAGGGTGCCACGTGGCAGCCTATGACTAGGCCACGTGGCACCATCACATTCGCCTTGATAAAGGACACATGTCATCCATTCATTCGCCCATTTGTCATGATCTCTGCCCAGTCAGCACACGTGTCGTACGAACCATGCCACGTCAGTCTATGCCACCTGTACCTGCCATGTCAACCCATGCCACGTGTCACCCTTGCAGTGGTGCCACGTGTCACACTCTGACTCGTTCACATCTGCACCTGCCCATGTTAGTGCCAACGCACCCTGCCATGTCAGTTGTACGACCATATGACTTGTACAGTTTGTTGCCACGTCAACATTGTACGGACTGTACAGTCAACATTTTGGCATATTTGACGAAACAAACAGATCACGATATCTTTCACATACGATGTTTGTTTGAGCCCGTTCAAGTTGCCTTGGGTTCATATCGATGGGGCCGCACACGTCCATTTTGAAGCCATTATGAGCAATTTCATTTTTAGTCCTTCCTGGACCCCATCTTGGTTCCTGGATCCACTCTAGATCAAGCATGGAGTTGTGAAATAATTTTTAAACATTAAGTATATAATTATCATTATATATATTAATAAAAGTTAAATTTTAAAAATATTTTTAATGTTAATTTTATTAATATTATGGATAGTTAGTGACAGAGTGTGCTATTAAATCACTATGTGATGTTAAGTCATCAGTTCGAAAAATGCGGGGACAAAAAAAATCTATCCATGGTAAAGGTTGGTGTGGCAGGTTGTTGATTATATATATATATATAGAGAGAGAGAGAGAGAGAGAGAGAGAGAGAGAGAGAGAGAGTATCTCTCATGAATCATGGAGAAATATAGAGCAAATCCAAAAGAATTTTATGACCTATAATCTCAAAATTAAAGGAAATACATCATATCCCATCCTCCTCTTAGAGGCAAGCCTTTCCCTTTATAAGATCGAAATTATCTCTATGTTTTGACAAGTGTAAAGAAAAAAATAAACATTGCTAAGATAATAACAAATTCCTAATTTTCAAACATAGAAACAAAATTCTAAAGAATCGTAAGTAATACTCTATCATCTTAAAGTCCTACATACCAATTCAATCTCAATAAACCTTAATCGTCATCATCATCAATAAAGTTATTACTAATTTTAACCTTTCAACTTAACAATTAAATAAAAAAAACTTTTAATTATTATATAATAAAAATTAAAACACCATGAAATGAAATCATTTACATGTAAACAATTAAATCAGGAATTATAAAATTATAAAAACTTTTAATTGTTATACGACCAAAATTTAAACCACCATAAAATCTTTCTAACCAGATTAAAAGGTTTTCATGGTTTCATAATCATAATGTATGTGGTATAGGTGAAGAATATCCACCATGTTACAAGTATTATGCTATATGAAGCTGAGGTTTAACCTAATCAATTATGAATTTAGGTGAAGAATATCCACCTTGTTACCAAGTATTATGTTATATGAAGCTGAAGGTTAACCTATCAACCTAATCAATTATGAATTTAGGTGAACAATATCCACCCCGTTACCAAGTATTATGCTATATAAAACAATGTACTATTAAAGTTGAAGTAATCAATACTGAGCAGTTATATAAAACCGAGTATGTACAGTTAAATTGGAAGTATTCCATACTAAGTAGCAGTGTGGTTAATGTTTTTGAGTATGTACAGTGAAATTTGAAGTATTCCATGAGCAGCAGTGTGGTTAATGGTTTTGATGTATGTCACCATCTTATCAATGATGTATGTTATTATTTTAATAATAACAATGAATGTTATTAATGGGATTTGAATGTTATTAATGGGATTTGTTAGAAGGTGAATTTTTTTTTGGATTCTTAGATTTAAGTAATTATTTTTATATAATTATGCAAAAAGGCGTATACCTATTGAAGATGGGCACAATTATTGATAACTTCTTTGCATTTATAAAACCATCCGTTAACCAGCCACGATTCTTTCGTGCTATAATTTCAGCGGCGAATTAACAGCTGTACTAGTCTAAGTGTCTTGAGTTTTTCGGTATGCTAAATCCATTTTTACATTCATAAGTGAACGATTAATAAATTTATATAATCAAATTTCGACTAAAAAACAATTTCATAAAACAGGTAACCAATAACACAGTGTGGTTAATGTTCTTGATGTATGTCACCATCCCATCAATGATATATGTCACCATACCATCAATGACAATCAATGGAGATTGAGAAATGTCTGTGATATCTTTATTTTTTTTGTTTTCAAGGTTCGGTACCTAATCACGAATGTGGACCTTTACCATTTAATTCAACGCCCGATGTGATGAAATTGCATGGTTCACCTTCGATGATTTCATGCGGCACACATTTATTTATAACCTAAACTGAGCCCTGCGAGAGACCTGTGACTGTTGAATTATTTGTTTGAACGGCATGGCCATGTCTCAGTTTCGATCCTCGCTGTGGGCACTCGCGTTTCAGACTTTCTTGTTCGGGTTCTCGATAATTGGGAATAGTGCTAACTCTGAGGGACGGAACGTTCAAGCAGTTTTGTTTTTCGGCGACTCGTATGGAGATCCTGGAAACAACAACTACATTCCCACACAAGTAAAGAGCAATTTCCCTCCCTATGGCAGAGATTTCGTGGGAGGCAAACCCACTGGGAGATTCTCCGACGGAAAGATTCTTCCAGACTATTTGGGTAAGCATATTGTTAATATCTGAGCAGATAACTATTTTTATTCATTCATATATATATGCATATCTAAATTGTATGTTGGTATTGGTGTTCAAATAAATATACAGTTGCAGGGCTTGGCATCAAAGAGCTGCTGCCAGCATATCTTGATCTGAACCTCCAAGAACAAGATTTGATCACAGGCGTCAGTTTCGCCTCATCGGGGACGGGATTAGACAATCTCACCGCTGCCACTTTAGTAATATAATGACTACCTATCCTCTATATGCACTCACTCACCTTATACCCTTCATCGTCAAATGAAATGAAATTATCTGCACTAATATTTGAAAGTCCTTGTTTTGTATATCTGTAGAAGATTTCTGTGCATTCTAACCATTTTTCTGGTTTGACTGTTAAACATATTAGACAGGGTTTTCATTCAAATAGTCTGTAGTCACCATATAAATAGATCTGCTATATTTTTTAGTAAACAATAGCAGATGTCGAAACTGGCTAATTATTACTGGACAATCTGAATTGGGCAGTCGGTGATTCCATTTTGGAAAGAAGTCGAATATTTCAAGGAATATAGAACTCGGCTAGCGACGCTGGTGGGAGGAGTAGAGAAGGCTGTCGTGGTGTTGAAGAGTGCAGTGACGTTTATCAGCATTGGCACCAACGACTTCATTGCAAATTACTTTACGGAACCAATTCGTCCATCGCAGTTTACAGTTTCCCAATACATAGATTTTCTATTGCACACATTGTCTGCATATATTGAGGTTCCAATATTTTCACTCAAATCTCTGTAATCCAAAAACTTGTAAGCGAATATTCAATATATTTTTACTGAAATTATTGTTGCAGGAACTGTACAGTTTGGATGTGCGCAGAATTGGGATAATAAACCTCCCTCCTTTAGGATGCCTACCATATGTAAAAACTCTGCGAAACAAAGTAGGAGGAGAGTGCGCAGAGGAAGTAAATGAGGCCGCAGCTGAATTTAATGCAAAACTCACATCAACCATTGGTAGACTGAAACCTAAGCTTCCTGGACTGAAAATTGTTTCTCTGAATTATTACGACATTGTTTTAGACGCTATAAAAGATCCAGCCAAATATGGTATAGTGGAGTTCTATACTTTCCTTATAGTACAGTTCTATTATAGTGGAGTTCTTATATTACAATATTGTATAAGGTTGTTTGGCGCCACAATTTCTTATATTAGTATAGTTCATGTTAAGAGAGATGTAATTTTCTCTCCATATTTAAAAGTAAGATGGATATACGATAATCTATTCGACCTCTTCACTTTTGTTTCAATTTAATTTATTAGTTTTATAGAGCTGAATCAGATACACCTCACCACTTCCCATACGGTACTATAAATCCTGATGAAGCTGTTAAATTTTTACAGGGTTTAAAGTTACGGAAAGAGCTTGCTGTGGCACTGGTTCCATCGAATACGCTTACCTGTGCAACGAGGCGACACCCTTCACATGCAGTGATGCCTCTGAATATGTATTCTTCGATTCCATTCATCTTACTCAAAAGTCTTATGCAATCATCTCTCAGGCATTTTTAAGCCAAGGGGTTTCACAGTTGTTGTGATTCCATTGATGCTCCCAATCTTGGAAGGAAGCATCTTCCATCCAATAAGAACTGTTTGTCCTGTAATTTTTGTAATGCATTTAGCGTGAAACTGAAAGATATAGATTGCTGTCCTTCGTCGCCGAAGGCCAATAAATCCAGTCATTTGTTTATAGGTAAAATATAGTTGTCAACAGACCAGATATTTATGTCAAAATTAACAACTATCAAAAACTAATAGAGGTGGGTTAACTAAATATTTATGTCAGAATTGACAACTCTCAAAGATTAGGAGCACTACGTCGAAGGATATGTACTCTTCACGTTCGGTCAGCTGATTTTTCAACTTTTTTGTGGTGTTGGCTAAAGTTCTATCTTTTGGGTTTTTAGGTTGGAGATATAAATTTGGACAAAATGACTATTTTATGTTGTTTAAATTGCATTTCTGAATGTATAAATGGATTCAACTTGCTGAAAAACATTTGGGGCACTTGGATTACACAAATTTAGCCACTCAAATATGCAGATCCAACCATTCATCACTGGATTTTGAGCAACATCAAACAAAAAAAGATTATCCAAAAACAACCAAAAGGTAAAACATTTAGACTATTAAAAAATCAGCCTATCTGCCCCTCACCAAGGGCATTAACTTTTTTTCAAATAACATTTTAAGTTGAAGTAACATTTAAAAGTAGATAAGAGGAAGTTGTGGTTTTCTTTGAATAAGGTAATGAGTTAACTAACATTGGTGATCATTATCTTCATTGCTAATTTACTACTAAATTATAATATACTTAGTTTACTAAATTATAATATACTTAGTTGAAAAAGTGTACTAATCTAAATTGAGAATGTACTAGCACAACCACTTAAGTTGTGGCTGATGAGACCGCTTTCATATTCATAAATATATTCTCAAAATAAAATACATAAGTGCAACAATATCACACTTGTTAATCTATATTGAATGCTATATAGAATGATTTATTTTATATATATTAATCCTGGTTAATTAGGTAAACTTGGCAATCACTGGTTAGAGCAGTAAATTATTAATCATATTAAGTAAATGTGAAAAAGTAAACAAGTAAACATAAGCATTTATAAATGTAAGGAAGTTATCAATATTAAATTTCATTCATTGATTTGAACTACATGTTCTTAACCATCAGGTCAATGATATATTATACTCTTGTAATATGAAAATACAATAAAAGTCAATGATATGGTTGGTTGATATCAAAAACATATTGGAGGAAATGTTTGTCATGGATAGGGCACTGATTTATTTGACTTTCATGTTTAGTCTCGGTTTGAATATGAAAATACAATAAAAGTCAATGATATGGTTGAATGTTTGTCATGGATAGGGTATTGATTTATTTGACTTTCATGTTTAGTCTCTTGAAAGACACATGCATTAAAAAAAATTCATATCCACAACTATAAAGTGAGTATTATTAAGTTTTTTACTTAATTAATTTTTGAAATAATATTTACATGTAATTTAGTCTATGTTTTATAGTGATATTTTGAATAAATATAATGAAAATATTTGTAGTAATTATGTATTTGTAATAATGGAATTAAAATATTTACATTTTAATTTAATTTAATTATAATTTAAAGCTTTTTATTTCATAAATTATCTTCATTGTTAACTTACAACTAAATTATAATATACTTAGTTGAAAAGGTATAAAACCCATCCATGAATTTGTACTAATTTAAATTGAGAAGATATTAAACTTATGGACTTGTATTAATTTTAAAATTAAGAAAAAAATAAAAAGTATTAAATTTAGGGATTTATAACTGAAAATATACTATTGAGAAAAGGATAAATAGAGGGTGGAAAGCTTATTATGAACTTAAAAACAATTATAAATAAGCATATTTTTGGCCATGTGATAAAAAAAACTCCTTTATAAGACTCTCTCACTCCTATTATCTTAAATTGTGGAAAAAGATAGAACAAATCGAAGAGTATTATATAACTTATAATTTCAAAAATAAAAGAAATACATCTTAGTTTATTTGTAAGTTCTTTCGCTAGATGGGTGTGGAGAGGAGAAAGAACTTGGGATTGCTCTGACACTCAAGTGTTGCACTAGTTGGGCAAGTTTGTAATGTCCCCAATAGGAATATGCTAGGAAAATAATGGTTTGTTGTCAGTTATGTAGTTGTGGTTGTGTACTTTCATCAAATACTTGCATTACATGTTTTCTTACACTGATTGAGTACTTTTCACAAACAACTTGCTAATATACCCCTAATGAATATTTTATCAAACATGATGCACACAACTAAATACACCAAAAATAGAAAAGATAATATGGAACTTTATTATGAACTAAATCTTGAGCACACACTAAAAGTTTCTGGTTTTTGTAGCAGTTGTAACATACCAAAAAAAAATGTAAATCCAAAACCTAGTATAGTTCCTTGAACTCTTCCAATAGATGGTACGCCCCCTCTACTGGTTGCCTAGCCTCTAAACAAACCCCACGAGGTAGTCTTTTCCCTGGTACAGTAGACTGATTGTCTTACACAACCTCTGTCTACTCTTGTACTTGTTTAAGTGATCCGACCACCACACCTAGATACCTCTGCAACTTTAGTTTGTATAGGTCCTCACGGGACGAAGCAAGGTGAACAATGGTACCTCGCGGGACAAGCTTCTTCAACCAACGAGGATGTCTATGAGGTTGTTATACTATAAAAATGAATAGAGATGGGTTAACCAAATATTTATGTCATAATTGACAACTCGCAAAAATCAGGAGACACTACTTCGAAGGATATTTACTCTTCATGTTCGGTCAATAGATTTTTCAAAATTTTAATTCTAAAATTATTAAAAAATAAACGAGCATCTTCCTCTCACAAGGGACATTAACTTTTTTTCAAATAACATTTTAAGTTAATTAGAATCTAAAAGTGGATTAAGTTAAAGTAACATTTAAAAGTGGATCATAGAAAGGTGGTGTGATTTTGTTTGAATAAGGTGATGGGCTAACTAGCATTCATGATGACTCTCTTCATTGCTAATTTATAACTAAATTATAATATACTTAGTTGAAAAAGTATAAAACCCATCCATGAATTTGTACTAATTCAAATTGGGAAGATATTAAACTTATGGACTTGCAATATTAATTTAAAAATTAAAAAAAATTGAAAAGTACTAAATTTAGGGATTTATAACTGGAAATATACTATTGAGAAAAGGATAAATGTAGGGTGGAGAACTTATTTTGGACTTAAAACACTTGATGATCCAGAGGAAGGAGATTTCCTCATTCATTCTAAAATGTGGGTGAAAGGCACCCCACTGCACTTCATTGTTGATATTGGTAGCCAGAAGAACATCATCTCAGTGGAGGTTACCATGCGGCTGGACCTACCGAAAACACCACACCCACATCCCTACACTATCAGATGGATCTTCTAAGGAAGTGATCTTCGCGTCATCCAACAATGTCACTTGTCCTATGGCATTAATCCCTTCAAAGATGAGGTAGTGTGATGTTTCTCCCCTTGAAGTTTGTGATCTTCTTTTGGGCCAACCTTATTTATGGAAACTTCATGCTGTATCTAAGTCTAGGCCTCACAATGTTATTATTACTTTGGACAGGAAATTGTACAGAATACCCGAGGTAGTCCCACCTAGTTCCATTTCCATGATCTCTTCCAAGCAATGCAGGAAGGTCGTCTCTCAAAATGGGAAGTTTGTCTTCTTCATGATGATCTCTTTCATAATGAGTGAAATATTGCAGCCACATCCATGGCCTTCGCGACCAACCTCTCCACGCAGTAGAAGCAAGTGGATAAGGTCATGGAAGAGTATAAATACATCTTCTCCTCACCTACTGGGGTACCTCTGCAATGTCAGGTCAAGCATTCCATCGATTTGACCCCCAACGCACCTCTACCCAATGGGTCAGTCTATCATCGCTATATGTTAGAAAATGAGGATATTAAACGTCAAATCCAATAACTGCTCCAAAAGGGGCACATCCGACCCATTTCACCACCTTATGGAAGCCCAATCGTGCTTGTGTCGAAGAAATACAGGACTTGGAGACTCTTCATTGATTATTAGGCCCTAAAAAAATTACAATCAGGAACCGGTAGCTGATTCCCTGAATCGATGATCTCCTTGATTAGCTCAAGGGGGACAAATACTTTAGTAAGATTGATATGAAGTATGGCTATCATTAGGTCCCAATAGAGCACACATATGTATGGAATATTTCCTTCAAGTCAAAAGGTCTTTTTGAATGGTTGGTCATTCCCTTTGGTTTGAAAAACGCCCCAACAACTTTAATGAGGATGATGGATGACATATTGTGGCATTTAACCAATTATTTTTTAGTGGTCTATATGGATGGCATCCTCATCTACAACAAGACTTGGGTGAAACACTTGCAGCATATTCAACAGGTTTTCACACTCTACAGCAACACAAGTTATATGCCAACTTGGAAAAATGCTCCTTTGACATGGACATGATCTATTAGGTTATAATATTCTTTGCAGTGAAAGTCAATTTAAGGTGAATCAATTGATGGTTTAAGGTCGAGGTGGATCGACAACATTCAAGGTCGATCTGGATCAACATCAAGTCGGAGGTCAAGGTAGTCGACCGGGTAAAGTCGAAGTCGAATCTATCGATGGCAAGTCAACCAACAAGAGGTCGAAGTGTAGGTATGAGATAGCCAACTAGAGACTGAATTAAGGCCTACTAGTAATACAACTTGGATTCAACTGTAAAAAAATCCCAGGATTTGAAGGATTTGTAGCCAGTGATCTACATGGATATGTAATTGTTTTGGGCACCAATATTTAGGGTTTTTCCTATTGTAAATCCTATAAAGAGGCATGTTGTAAGGGCATAAAGGATAATGTAAAATATGCTAATGCACGCGTGAATCGTAGGTTGTTGGTCATGTAGGTGTAATTCAAATTGGCTACAGGGTTGTTTTTACGCAGGAAAGAGGGTATGATGTCAATTGTGTCTTAGATGTGGACCAAGGTTAGACATGTAACCTTTTATTCATATTGAATAATACAACAAGACAGTAGAACACTCAAGGAATGTTGGTTTTCCCGGTTTATGGTTTCCAGGGTAAAATCTATATGTATTGTGTGATTGCTTGTTCATTTATGTTCTTGATTAAATTCTTCTTCTCTTCTACTAGGTTTAGTGTGGAAGTGTCTCTTATTTCCTAACATGTGGTATCAAAGCTTTGTTCTTTGACGAGTATAGTAGATCTTGATTTTTCAATCTTGAATCTAAAAACTAAACCCTAGGTATAATAAGAGTTCTAAGTCATAAAGTGTGTTAAATATCATGGTAAAGAATGGCGAATAGTTCAAGAATAGAGATAGAAAAATTCGATGGCTAGAATTTTGTTCTTTGGAAGCTTAAAATGGAAGATCTTCTTGTAGATTAAGAACAATGGACAACAGTCTGTCCATGTACCCAATCGATAGGCATGTCGATAGATGAATAGGAGAAACTCAAAAGAAGAGCAAGAAGTATGATTCGGATTTGTCTTGTAGATTTAGTGTTGTTGAATGTCTCAGGTGAACATTCAGCCAAGAAACTATTGGACAAGCTGGGAAGCTTATACCTGTCGAAATATCTGGTGAATAAGATGTTTCTCAGAACGAAATTTTATATTTTGAGAATCACTGATGGAAGTTCAGTGAATGAGAATTTAAATGTGTTTAACACCATTTTAAGCTAGTTATCATCTCTAGTTATTAAGATCACTGAGGAGGAGAAGTGTGTCATCCAATTATGTTCTTTTCCATACTCCTGGGATAGCTTAGTCGTGGCTATTGGGAGTAATACAACCACACTAGCACTAGAGGATATGGTCGCTTCTTTGTTGTCGAAATAAATGAGAAGGAGGAACATGGACGGATCGACCAAAGATGATTTAGTAGTGAGAGGTTGACTGGTAGACAAAGATAAAGGTAAATTCTTAGGTAGAAATTTAAATTTGAAAGGTAGATCTAAATCCCCGATTCAATCGATGCAGAGATGCTGGAAATGTGGTAAAGTTGGGAATTATAAAAAGTATTGTAAGTCGAAGGAAACAAAAGTTAGTGTTGGATCCGACGATAAGTAGTTGACTGAAATAAAGATGACCCCAAATAAAGGAGGTGATGTGTTCCTGGTGTCGACCAATACACAGTCAGATCAGGGTGTTTGGTTGATCGACTCAGGAGCATCCTATCATATGAAACCACATAAATAATGGTTCTATGAATATGAGTCATATTATGTGGTGATGTGTTCTTGGCGGATGACTTGACAAAAAAAAAATTCAGATGAGGAAGAGTTCGATTGATACTATAGGATGGGAGGAAAAGAACCCTTCTAGGTGTGCTACACATTCCGGGTTTGGCAAGAAACCAAATATTTGTTAGAAAAATTAGTGATGCAGGTCTGCATACTTTGTTTCAGAAGGATTCGTGCAAGATGGCCAGAGGTGCATTTCTCTTAATGAAAGGAGTTCATATTAGTACCCTATACAAGTTGCTAGGGAATGTCAACTCAACTAGATGAAACAACATTGTTTCTCCTAAAATCGACTCGATTATGACTCGAATCAACTTGAATCGACGTCAACTTAATGTGAATTGACTCGAGCCAAGTCAGTTAAAACTGACTTGACAAGACATGATAGAATCAACCCAACCAAGCTATGGCACGAGAGGATGGGACACATTGGAGAAAAAGACTTCGAGCTATGCAAAACAAAGGTATGTTCGAAGGGTTTCTTGAATGTGGTTTAGAGGTCAAATTTTGTGAGAATTGAATATATGGAAAATAAAGTTGGGTGAGGTTCTCATCTGGAGCGACAAGGGTAAATGGGATTCTAGAACTGGTTCATAGTGATGTGTTTGGCCCGGTTACAGTTCCTTCACTTGGTGGATCCTTGTATTATGTCTCCTTCATAGATTATTTTTCTAGGAAGACATGGATATATTTCATGAGGAAGAATTTAGAGGTTTTCAAGAGATTTAAGGAGTTTAAATATCTTGTGGAAAACCAGACAGAGAAAAGGATTAAAGTGTTGAGGACTAACAATGGTGGTGAATTCTGTGGAAAATAATTTGATTAGTTTTGTAAGTAGTGTGGGGTAGCATACCAAAATACCACACCATATACCCCACAAGAAAATGGAGTTGATGAGAGAATGAATATAATGTTGATGGATAAGGCAAGGAGCATGCTTAGTCGTGTCGGGCACACCCAAGAATTCTGGGCAGAGACAGTCAGTAGTACAATATATCTGGTGAATATGTCTCCTTCGTCGGCATTAGTTGACATGAGTCCACATGAGGTATGGTCAGGTAAGAAGCCTTCGATTGAAAATATCAAAGTATTTGGTTGTGATGCATTTGTGCATGTTCCCAAGGAAAATAGGAGAAAGATTGACAAGAAGGCAATCAAATGTATTTGCATTGGATATAAAGAAGGAATGAAAGGATATAAGCTTTGGGATCTTGCATAAAGGAGAAAAGTGTACAGTCAAGATGTGGTATTTAGAGAAATCATAGGTAATTCTAAGCCTGAGGAAGTTGTTCAAATTGAGAATAATACTAAGACGATGTAGTTTGAATTGAGGTATGAAGAAGATGATTCATATGAGTTGACTGGATCTGAGGAAGAGGTGGAAAAACATAATCTAGTGGTAAGGAGGTTAGAAAGAATAAGAAAAACTAGTCAAAAGGTATATTATGCCATTTGTGTTAACTGCCATCGACGATGAACCCAAGTCGATTGGTGAGGCAGTCGACTCGGCAGAGATTAAACTCTGGAAGGACGCCATGGTAGAAGAGACATAATCATTGCACAAGAATGAAACATGGTATTTAGTCAAGTTACCTAGTGGAAGAAAGCATCTTGGTAGCAAATGGTTATTCAAGAAGAAGATGAATGTTGCAGGACAAGTCGAGAAGTTCAAAGCTCGACTCGTAGAAAAAGGTTATTCCCAAGTTGAGGAAGTTGACTTTGCTGAGATTTTTTCCCCTATAGCAAACCTAACTTTCGTTACAGTACTAATTTCTCTCGCTGCAACATTCGATTTGGAAATAGAACAGATGGATGTGAAGACAATGTTCCTACATGGGGACCTAGAAGAAGAAATATACATGAAACAACTTGAAGAATTTGTATTAAATGGAAAGAAAGAGTTGGTATGAAAAATAAAAAAAAATCCCTTTATGGTATAAAGAAATAGCCAAGGATGTTGTACCAGAAGTTTGACACATACATCCTTAGTTTGGTATTTGTGAGAAGCAAAGTTGATCACTGCATATATTCCAAGGAAGAAGGTGGGAATTTCATATATGTAGCTTGGTATGTCGATGAAATGTTGTTGATTGGAAACAACATGGACACAATAAAGGAGGTGAAGAAGCATTTATCCTCCAATTTCAACATGAAGGATCGCGGTGCAGCCAGATTCATTCTGGGAATGAAGATTAAGAGAGATCGATCTGCTAGAAATCTCTAGTTGAATATAGATGAATTATATTGAAACAATTATGAAACGATTCAACATGAAGCATTGCAAACCATTGAAGGTGTCAATTCCTATGGGAGAAAGGCTTAATATTGAACAATGTCTAAATACAAAGGAAGAAATAGAGGACATGGCACATGTTCCCTATGCACGTGTTGTTGGTAGTCTAATGTATGTGATGGTTTGCACTCGACCAGACATTGCTCATGCACTGGTAGTGTTGAGTAGGTACATATCGACACCTGGAAAGGAGCACTAGACAACTATCAAGAGAGTATTCAGGAATTTGTGTGGCACGAAGGACTATGCTATATGCTACCAAGGAAGACCTGGAGGTGACAGTGCTAAATTAAATGTTCATTGCTTTGTCTACGTCGACAGGGTTGGAGATCTGGATCGATGGAGGTAGACCAATGGATATGTCTTCAACATGTTCGGTGAAGAAATAAGATGAATGAGTAAGCGATAGGCAGTCACATCCTTTCCAACAATAGAAGTTAAATACATGGTAGCCACTCATGGAAGAAAAGAAGTATTATGGTTGCAAAGGTTGTTTTCAGAAATCAAGTTTGAGAAGAGAGATATGAAGGTAAGTTGTGATAGTTAAAGCACAATATTTATGGAAAAGAACTCAACTTACCATTCGAAGACTAAGAAAATTGATGTACAATACCATTTCGTAAGAGTCATGGTGGAAAGTAAGAAGGTTCTACTGGAGAACGTAGACATGTTGGAAAAAATAGAAAACTAATTGACCAAGTCTATGAGTGTTGTGAAGTTTTCTTGGTGCAAAGAGGCAATGGGCATTATTTCCCTAGGTTTGTGAATGAAAGTTCAGGAATCTCGTGTTTCAGCAAATAAGACAACAAGTGGGAGAATGTTGAGTTGTTCTATTCTTTGCAGTAAAATTGGATTCAAGGTGAATCGATTGACACTCGAAGGTCGAGGTGGAACGACAACAATCAAGGTCAAGGTGGATCGACAGAAAGACGGAGGTTGAGGTAGTCGACCGGGAAAAGTCAAATTTGAAGATATAGATGACAAGTCATCCAACAAGAGGTCGAATTGCGGGCATGAGACGACCGACTAGATCTCAAATGAAGGTCGACTGGTATTCGATTGGCAATATGACTTGGATTCGATTGTAACAGAATCCTAAGATTTGGGGGATTTATAGCCAATGATATGCATGGATCTGTAACCATTTTTGGGCGCCAATATTTAGGCTTTTTCCTGTTGTAAATCCTATAAAGAGGCATATTGTAAGGCCATAAAGGTTAATGCATGTGTAAATCATAGGTTTTTGGTCATGTAGGTGTAAGTCGGATTATCTATAGGGTTGTTTTTGTGCATGCAATAGGGTATGATGTCAAATGAATCTTAGGTGTGGACCAAGGTTAGACATGTAACCTTTTATTTAGATTCAATAAGAGAACAAGAGAGTAGAATTCTCAAGGAATTTTGGTTTTTCCGGTTTAGGGTTTCCAGGGTAGAATCTCTATGTATTGTGTGATTGTTTGTTTATTTATGTTATTGATTAAATTCTTCTTCTCTTTTGCTAGGTTTAGTGTGGAAGTGTCTCTTATTTCCTGACAAGGTCCAATACCTAGTCTACATTGTTTATTAGCAAGGTGTGCATGTGGATCTAGCCCATATCTAGGTCATTTGTGACTGCCTATCCCCAACCATGCTCACTAAGCTTCATAGCTTCTTAGGCTTTTCCAATTTCTATCTCAGTTTCGTGTTGGAATTATCCCATATTGCATGGTCCCTTAGCCAAGTAACTAGGGGTGGTGGTAAGGAAAATTTTGTGTCGGGTATGTCCCAACAACAAGTGTTTGATGATTTGAAGTAGTGCCTATGCTCATCCCCAGTGTTCTCATTACCCAACCTACAACAACCCTTTGAGATCAAGACAAATTTTTCAGACTATGTTGTGGGTATAGTTCTCACTCAACACGACCACCTTGTGGTTTATCATAGTGAGACACTATCAGATGTCATCTGTAAGTACCCTACTTACGGAAAATAAATGTAGTCCATTGTGCAAGCCTTCCACCAGTGGAGGCATTACATTCTCAGGAAGAATATAGTCATCCACATTGATCATAAGCCGCTGGAGTTCATGCACACATAAGGAAAATTACAGAATGACCTCCATCAGAAGTGGTCCACATAATTGCAGTAGTTCCACCTCAACATCAAGAATAGGACATGAAGTACCAACCGCATAGTTGATTTCCTCAACTGACTTCCAATCACGACACTCACCACGGTGCTAGACTCTTGTGTCCATGAAACCTCTGGATGGCCCCAACTCTATGAGAAAGAGCCTAAATTCACCACCACTTACTAGATGTTGGGTGCAAGCCCAACTGTCACTAATTTCCATCTTCAGGATGGGTTGTTGTGCCATCTAGGCCATCTATACGCTCCATCAAGAGAGTGAGCAAAGATGATTTGGGAATTCCACTACAGTCAGTTGGCAGGCCACTTTGGCATATAAAAGATAGTTTCAGTGTTGCAGAAACATTTCTACTCGCCGAAACTTCGATAGGATGTCAGAAAGTATATCAGGTCTTGAACTGCCTGGACTATTCCCAAACCGACCACTAGGAAAAAAGGCTTGTACACCCCTCTTCCTACTTCTTACAGGCCCTAAGAATCTATCTCAATGGAATACATGTCAAGCCTTCCATCCACCTAGTGGGGAAATGACTGTGTTTTGTGGTTATTGATATCTTTTCCAAGATAGTGATTCTGGCCACATGCAAGAAGAGCATCACAACGAAGGCCACTGCCAATCTCTTCTTTGAACGAGTGTGGGTACATTTTGGGATACCACAAACCATTATCTCATATTGGGACAGTTATTTCCTCAACATATTATGGTCGAGCCTCTGGTCATTGTTGGACACCAAGATCACCAAATCCACTTCCTTTCACCCCCAGATGGATAGCCAAGCCGAGGTCATCAACCAGATGATCATGCATATCTAATGCACGTACAATTCCAAGCACCCTACACATGTGATGATATTCTTCCCGATGTTCAACATAGCTACAAAAAATCCATACATAGCTCCACCAACCACATCCCCTTTTAGGTGGGGTTTGGATTTCAATTATTGGGTCCCATGGATGTTCCACTACCCCTTACAGTCACCCAAAAAGACTCATCCCATGCTGAAACTAAAGCTAACAAAGCCAATTGGTTCATTGAGTAGATCCAACACATGCGCCAATAGGTTCAGTATATTTTACAGAAGTCCAATGCCAAGTACAAGAAATTCCATGATCAACACCGTGTGCCCCACAAGTTTCAGGTGGGAGACAAAATTTGGTTGCACTTGTATAAATAATGCCTTCCAAGGCCCCATCAGAATCTTCATCCACTCCAATATGGACCTTAAACCATCACCAAGGATGTGGGTGACAATTATTTTGATCTCAACATTCTCCCTTTCCATGGCTTGTAGCCAGTGTTCAATGCAAATCTCCTTCAACAATTTTTTCCACCATTATTGGATACCTCAGAGATAGCATAACAATTGACACCAACAGAGCTCAACCCTGACTGCATGGAACAAGAATCCACTGATCATATCATGGAAACACAAGTCAAGGGAGCTCGTTATCATAGTATCCAACTTTATTGGGTTGTCAAAGAAGGGCATCTCCTGCACCAAGTCAAGTGGCTCACCTGGGGCCAAATTCAACAGAAATTTCCTCATCTGATGGGGGAACTCAACGCAGTGGAGACAATTTATTCCTAAGGGGGAAGGATTGATCTAATTGGATATTGGTGGACACCCAACTATTCTGACTGGCTCATCTAGGTAGTTTTTCAGTTTGGCATTTTTTTCCTAGTTTTTGAGTCTTAAACTTTCGGGGTCATTTTGAGGCTCTAAACAACGTTTTTAGGGATCCCCATAGTCAAAGTGTAGAAAAAGTTAGATTTTGATGGAATAATGTGTATTCCTTGGATACACCTTTCCAACGACATATCATGCATCTAAAACGGAGATCGTATGCAAAAGTTACGACCCCAGGAAGTTGATGTACCAACTTACCCCAACGGGGCCCACATGAATTTTGGCGCTTCATGTCCTAGGGTTAGGTTATTGGATTTTTAGAGTTTTGGCATTCATGTTTATTGAAAAAAGGATTTTAGAGCCTTCTTATACTCATATTCTTGCGAATAAGCGCATCTGTCACATCTCTTCTTAGAGGTAAGATGCCACCAATCTAGGAAGCTTGTTTTGAATCTGCATTTTACAGTTTCAACATATTTCTTTATTGAATAGAAGCCAATTTTATTGTATCTCTTTTATTTTTCATCATTTCTCTGTGTTAATAATAATAATAATCTGAGCCCCCGGGGGGCAACTCAATTGGAAAGTGTCGTGATATGAAGTTTTATGTTCGATGAGGTTCCGCGTTCAAATTCCCTCGACTTACTCGTGCCTGCGGAAGGGGCATACGTATGGAACCTGGAGGTTATAGTGGTATAGGTCAGACTTGACTCTGTTTCACGTGAGTATGAGACTGCCCAATTACCAATTCTTCCAGATACAAATAATACAAATAATAATAATAATAATAACAACAATCTGTGTTCATTTCGTTCAGCTTATAAAATCCAAATCATGGGGTTTCTCCGGCACCCAAGTGTTGCACTAGTTGGGAAAGTGGACACCTTGGGAATGTGAACAAGCCAAGGGGATTTCCCAAGTATGAAGTGACCAATAGATTTAGGTGCACCGACATGAGGAGTGCACCAAGGTTTGGGCTTACCAGTCCCAAGGGGAATGACATATGACAAGCACATGGGTTCATTTAGGAACCTGGGTCTGCAAAGGGGTGCAACGATTCATTTGGGTGACCAGTCTGTGAATGGGAAAAACACACCCAAAGGACTTGATGGTTCGCGATGGTGAAATTTAGAATACCTATAACATAAAAAGGGCACACAACCAAGGAAGGAAAATTTTAACAACAAGGAGACCAATATCACCTATGCGATTTTGAGGCAGACTTATACCAACATGGGAGATATCCCTCAAGGAGCCAAGTCACTCCACATGGAAGGAATTGTGTGGCCTTGAGGTGATTTTGTGGGAAGAGAAGTGGTGACCTTCTTTTGGGATGATTTTGGGGGAAGTCTTGTTGAAGTTTTGAGGAGGCATTCTAGTAGACAGAACTGCAGGTTTGTGTGAAGTCTTGCAGTAGAAAAGATACAGTGAGTCTATGGTGGATGCACGTTTGGGGTACTCCGTAGGAGTTGTGAAATTCATTACGATGGACGAGTCTTATACTGATGAGTCTATGTATGATTCTATTGGTGAGATGAGGTGAGTCGTGTGAATATACCAAGATGTAAATCGATCTGATAGTGTTGATATTGTAACAATTTTCAATAATAAGACTTATCCAGGTGTTAGGCACAACTTGTGGTACTCGCACTATATTATTGTTTCTCTTGTTTATTTCACAAGTGTTCTCTTTGTTTCATGGATGTATAGTGATATATGACTAATTGTTAAGTTGTTAATAACTGTCAAAGTATACAAGAGTTTCACTAGAGTAGGAGTGTCTCATTGGTAGCCTAGAATGGAGTATGGGTATGCTACAGTTGAAGCATCGTAGTCAGAATGAAGTATCATTTGTGTTTCCAAGCAGACAAGTGAGAAACTTCACAGTGTTTCACACCCTCAAGAGGTGCATGATCGCAATATTCAACTAGGAACATTGTGGAGACGTGACAGATGGTATTAGAGCTTGTTCATTGCAGATTTTGATGAAGGGTTGGTGAGCTCTACACCACTATCCCGACGATACATGGTATCATATAAAATGTTGAAGGCAGTTTGTTGCGAAGATGGTTCGGTGGGAATGTTCACAGACTCGGTGAATAATTCAGTGGAGCGAACTGATTCATTGCAGACTTTGCATCATACTTACAATAGAGGTTTGGTTAACAGTGTGGTGGAAGGTTCATATGGGCACACACCTTGTATAGATTGAGAGAAGAGTTTGTGGTGAAAGAAAGTACTTGGAAAATGTGTGTGATCATAGAACTCATCACATAACTTGTTACTGACTTGATCGCAGAGGAGGTTTGGGCACAAACTTGGTTGGTTTAGTTTGTGATGGAAGTAAGTGCCACGTCTGTTGTGCACACCTTAAGATATTAGGTGTAGATTTTGTTGGGTGAACTGATCACTTGGTAAAGGCAAATGAATGTAGTATTAGTCGAATGACTTGTCATAGATTTAACCATGAAAGTGATGAAAAAAGTGATCATAGAGGGTGATCGCATAAGTGATCATAAAGGGGAGTAGTTCCAGTTTTCCACAATTTGAAACACTTGGATGAGTGATTTGAGGCAACCTATAAGATATCTGCAATACAAATTTTGTTGGGCATGTTTCCATCATGACATATTTGTGTCGTTCATCACCGAGAACAACAATTGAGTGGAGATGGGTTGTTGGACGAGTGGGTCAACCATATCCTTTGGATGAGGTGACTCTTCACAGAGTTACTCAAGTAATTTAATAATAGTATAACTTGACAATCAGGTGGTGTGAGCATGGTGCCTTGAAACTAAAGAAGTCAAGGTGTGGATATGGAAATACATTTGAGATGATTTTGGTCAGTTACATGCGAATTTTGGGACTTAGACATATTTTTGAAATGGACGGATGGACTCAACATTGTATCACAATGAAGGTGTTATGCAGGTTTGTGAAGTTGTGGACGATGATTGAGGGGAGTTCATGCATGAGGTGAAAGGTCGTTTTGTTCTAGGAAAGGGATGGAGGGAGTAGAGAAGTCATCCAACAATTGTTGGAAGTCAACCTCAATGGGAAGAACCCAAACCAAGTGACTCAGTTGTTGTTCCATTTCCTTTGGTATGGGACATTGGATGAGGAAGAGCACACGTTGATGACTTACAGATGATTGTGCAATGACTTAGAGGTCTAGAGGGGATTGTTGGTTGAGGTTCGTAGAGTATTGGTTTGAACATGCCTAAGACATGAAAGTTCTTTGAGGAAACTCATTCTACTTGGATCACTTTGGATAGTTCGTTGGGATTTTTGAGAAGTGTGGGTGCATTGGCCACCCTCATCGCATGTGTTGAGTTTCAAAGAGGTGAATTGATGAAAGGAGGTGAGTTGAGGACTTTCCTTCGTTTGGAGGATTGTGCGAACATACAGATTGCAGCATGAGGAAATTACTTAGGTATGGGAGTTTCTCTTGCTTTGGTAAGAATGGTTGACAGTGAATCCTAACTATTCCAAGGAATAGAGAGGTATATGCAACAACATGGACATGTGACAAAGTAGTGGGGAAAAGGTTGTATGGATGTATGGTTCTTGGAGTATATAGGACATTTCATTTCCACAAATGCAGATGGAGATGGGGACAATTTAACCAAGGAAGCAAGCCTTGTCCACTTGATCACAATTTGAGTCACAATGGAAGAGTTGGTTGGACATGCAAATGCACAATGATTTCCCTTAACTCTAACTTGGATGCAATGCATACTTTGTGCAACATATTGGCTAATTGTGCCATGGGGTGGACATTAGAGTCAAGTTGTCACGAATGGCTTTGTTTTTGGGTGACTTCATAGTGCATCAAGGTGAGGGGAAACATTTCCTTGGTCTGAAATTGTTGTACAGATGAACTAAATTGTGAAAGGAAGTCAAAGTACAAACGCACTAGTACAACACTTCAACATTTTGGAATATCTCTTTGATGAAGATCATACGATGGAAGTAGTAGTGAGGAAAGGGTGGACACTTGCCTTCATATTTGCAGTTAGATGGAGTGAAGGATATGTGACATAAAATACTAAGTTTGGGCATGAGGAAGTGAATTCTTATGAGTTTGGCGCGATGATTGGAAGAGTTGGTTGAAGTATGCGCATAGCAACAAGATCACATGAGTTCAACACTTAGGAAAATTTTTGAAGTGAAGTTGGAAGCAATAAGTTGTAGTAGGAAATAACAGTAGCAGTAGAAACAAATGACAAAAAAATCACAACAAATTGTATGGAGTTGGGTGGAATATAGTTTGGTTTCTGGAAAATTGGGGTTTCCACCTCGAAATAATTTGGGGTTTCTAGTTGGCATGAAAATTGGGGTTTCCAACGGACTCGATTGCGATGGGGGAATAGGTTTGAGTAGACACTTGGAGATCATATATTTGGTGGGTGTTTTTGGGGACACCAACAACTTGATGTGGGGGAGGATGTAATGTCTTCTTCTAGATGGGCACAAAGACCCTCACCCAATTCCTCAAGGACATGGAACATAGGGTTGCTCCAGCACCCAAGTGTTGCACTAGGTATGAAAGTGGGCACCTTGAGCATGTGAATGTGCGAAGGGGCTTGCCCAAGTATGAATTGATCAAGAGATTGGGGTGTTTTGACATGAGGAGCGCACCCAGGTTGGAGAATTTGTTGGGAGAAGGCCTATTTTGAGAAGGAAGGGTATTTTGGGTGCATGGCTATTTTTGGAGAAAAGGTCTATTTTGGGAAAGACCTAATTTTGGAAAGAAGACCTAATTTTGGAGCACTCCCAATAGATGGAAAGAAAGAAGAATGTGAAAAAAGAAGGAAAAGCAGGATGCAAAAGGAAAAGAAACATGGTGCACATGCAGTAAAGTCTAACCATGATAGGGTTAGGGATTTTGATCATATTGTAACATCTATAATCATGTAAAGTAGTATAAATAAGAACCTAGGAGGTCTAAGTTAGGGGTGGAAAGAGGTTCAGTGAGTTGATAATGGTTACTATGATTGTAATAAAGTGTTAGAAGAGTCAAGTAAGCTATATTTTGAGGGTTAGGTCACAGGCTGAGGAGCTTGGTGTGATCGAGTCCACCTCACAGAGGTTCCTTATCCTCATCAGGATTGTATGATTGAATATGTAATGCATGCAACGCCATATTTTGCAGCAGACTAAATAAAAGAGCAGAGAAGCAAAATATTTGTGGACCTAGCCTAGGAGGGGGTGAACCACATTAAAACTTGCATTATATGTGATGTTTGTTAAATGTTTACTTTATGTAAAATATTAGTTTATGAATGAATGGTTAAGGTAGACGTATTAGCATGCATGCTTGAGGAAAAAGATGAACACATCTTAGTAAAACTTAAATCATTAGTAATATTAATGCATGAAGAAGGAAGAACCACCCCACATATAGCCACTCATACCTAGACTGCAAACATCTGAGTATTGCAGTCACCCATAAATCTATCTCAGGTGAGACTGCATGGTGCACTCTATGTGTAGCGTTGCCTTCTGGTTTACCAGGAGGGCCAATAGTTTTAGTGGGTTTTGTTGGAAACCTATTAAGATCTAAACATGGGTCAACCCAAGAAGTAGAAGTGAGAGATATAACCAACAAATGGTTCTATTTACGGATGGAAATACAGAGGATTGAGTGGATGGGATCTATGGAAGAAACACACGAAGAATGAAGGTATAGAAGGGAATGTTTAGGCCATGGAATGCAATGAAGATGGAGATTGAAAGATGGTTGAAAAAAAAGGAACTTGATTTTGCACAGAAGGATAACAAAATCCCTAAGTTAATGTCGAGAAAATATCTTGACAAATATCTGTTTAGTGATTTGCATGAGATATTTTTTGTGATTTCCAACATTTGTTGCAGCAGTGGCTATTAAGGTTAAAAAAAAACCACCCTACAAATCAAATCAGACAGCTAGAGTGGAATTTTGTGGAGATCGCGCAGTAAATTTCTGGTTAGACAATATTGTTACAAGGTTTATTGTCAAATTTGTAGTAGATACCATGAAGTCTTACAATGCAGCAGAGTGGAATTTTCTAAAAGGACCCAAAGGTAGGTATATCAGATCTTTGTATATTTCAATCGATATTTTATTGTATAACAATGGTGTGATGACCATGGAATCTGACAACTAAACTTCCCTGCTTGCATGGGGGAAGGGGGGAAGCATTGACAGGAGGCGGAGAAATGGAGGAAGAGATGGATAAGAGAAATAAGAAGGAGGACATTAACCCAACCATGATGGAAGAAGACCAAATAAGCAGATAATGGAAAAATCTGGAAAGACGTGCAATGGAGTACCCTACCAATATAAGATGAATAACAAGAAGAGAGCCATATCTAATAGAGAGGGCTTGGAAAGCGATGAGGAAGAGGTAGAGGATCTATGGGATGTGGAGAATATTGAGGAAATCCTGCATGCAACATATGAAAGGAAAACATGAGTTCCAAAGGTAGGAACAAACGACATAACTCAAATCCATATCACTATCAATGTGGAACCTACAACCCCATGTGTGACTAATACACCAGAAAGAACACCAGTGTTTAGACAACTGAATGTTATTAGAAGAAGAACAAAATCAAAGGGATCCAATCAACGAGCATAGACTGGGGGAGCATGTTCAAGAAGTAATAGTCAAATATATACACCGTACAGAGGTAGTAGTTCAACACAGTTTAAAATGGCAGGACATGATCCCACAATCAAATTACCAGAATTTCAGGGAGAGACATCAGAGGACCCTGAGAAGCACTTATTCATCTATAAGAAGATCTAGGAAGCAAAGTAGATCATAGAAGAGGATACAAAACTCGCGCAGTTAGTTATCATTCTAAGAGACCCCGCACTGGACTGGTACATGAGCCTAGATGTAAACAGTCCACCAGGAGTCACAAGGACTATTACATACATGAAAAAACTATTGATAAATGAATTTCAGAAGCCCATCTCAGAGGACCAGTATATGAATGAAATGATTGAAATCAGGAAAAAACCAGGTGAGTTTGTTTGGGATATTTATCAGAGGTTTAAATGTTTGAAAGGTAAGCTGAAGTATGCAATTATTGACATGCAACATAGGAACTTATTTTTGAATTCACTGCTACCACACTTGAAATACCCATTAAGACAAAAAAATTTCTAAACTTAGGCAAAGGCTCTGTAGGAAGCCTTACATCTAGAAGAGAACCAATATCAGAAGATAGATCCAACAATAGAGGAGATGATCAAGGATCTCAAGAACCTAACATTTCAACTTAACCAAAATAAGGGAAAAGAGAAAAGAGAAGTTGTTTGGTGTACCACATGTAGGACAAAAGGACACCATAAGAACGAATGTCCAACTTTCACACAGTACATGGAAACATGAGTACCAAATCCTTTTCCAACAGGAGGACCATGGTGCGAGATATGTAAAACAAATGGGCATGATACATATCATTGTCCAATGATGCATAAGTATAATACAATACCCAAAAATTCATACTGCAATTTTTGCAAGTCAGTTGGTCATGATGATAAAGATTGTAGGAAAATGGAGTTGATGAGAGAAATAAATTTAGATACTTATAGGGTGCAAGAAGAAATAATGACATGAAAATTTTCACCTTAGTTCAACTAGGTACCACCACCATACAATAATGTGCAACAATAGTATAAAAATGCGCAACCATAGTATAACCTAACGCAGTATAATCAGGTACCTCAGTAAAATGTACCGCGAGGAGATCGAGGTGAATATAGAGGTGGAGGACGAGGTAGAGGAGGATTTGGATGAGGCATAGGTCCAGTAGTGTGCCAAAACTGCCAACATCCAGGACATTATGCAAGGGAATGTCCAATTCCACCAGTGACATGTATGTATTTTCGTGCAACAAACCATGATACAAAAGACTATCCAACACTCTTAGGAAAGATCCAGGGAAAAAGGACCCATAACAACAAGAATGTCCAATGGATATCTATAGAAGCTAGGGATTATGGGAGAAACATCAATATAGTAAATCAAGGAGGATCCAAGACAATAATTGACACAGTAAAACAAGATCCAGTACAACACCAATGGGTTAAGAAGAATACTGAGCCACAAAAGCATTTTGATGCACAAAAAGAAAAGGAAATGTTCAAGGATGACAGAAAGGAGTTTCTCAAGAAAATTTTTGCATATACATCAGTCGCGCAACATTCTTAGACCTTACCAATGTACAAAATTCCCTCTTCAATGGACCATACCCGTGAAGCAAAACCTTTAGAGAAAGTAAGTAACATAAAAAAAAAACCCGCAGTATTGTGTTAAGTTATTGAAGGATTCATCATCTGTTAAGATCTTACAAAATATTCTAGAAAGATGTAACACTAATGTAGAAGGGAAATTAGAGCAGGAAATAGTCAATCATCTCCATACAAGGAGAAGAACAAGAAGGGAATTCAAACTAAATGCTAATATTGGGGACTTCAATATGGGTGATATTATACTAGACTTAGGATCTAAAGTCAATGTCTTACTTAAGAAGACATGGAAATGTATGGGAGAACCAACACTAGGAAAATAAACACAGAGTGTTACCAATTGGAAGGCTTAAAGGTGTGATAGTAGATTTGGATGGAGCGTGTACTATGGCATATTTTGAATTAATAGAGATAGTATATGGCACAACACCTTATCCAACATTGCTTGGATTGGATTGGGAATTTGATAACCAGATCATAATCGAATTGAAGACAAAGAAAATGATGTTTGAATCAGGTGAATATAGAGTCATTGCACCATTATATCCTTTAGCAGGAGAAAGTTTTGTAAAACCCATTTGTTTGGATATGGAAGAAATAAATAATTTGTACAGAACTACCGCGTGAGAAGAGGATTATGTTAACCCAACTATAGATGGGGTACTAGTTGGAGAATCATTACATCATCCGCTTCCAACTCAGATACAGGGTTGGAGAATTGGCAACAATGATTACATGAAGTTTCCACAAGAAGGTGTGCAAGAATAGACTGTGCAGTAAGATGGGTTGGTACAAAGATAAGAGAACCTCCCAGTTTTCATGGGGTAAATGACTTAGAGTAAATTCTGAAAAAATATGAGGAAGAAGTGTTAGAAAACCAAAGACTTTTAGCCCTAGATATTGCACTCAAAGACACACCTGCACAATGGTGGGGTGCACACAAAGAAACAATTCATGACTAGTACCAATGTAAACGACTATTGCACATTAGATTTGGTGCAAAGGAGGAGAGAAATAAAATTCAAAGGTACGATGGGAAAAGAACACCAGTGGAACACTTGGACAAGTGCAAGACAAAATGGAGGATGAAACCACCAGAATAATGGACTCTTCACTTTATCCATACATTGGAAGGAATCCCATAGAACTAGTATATAGACCAGGAGATGTGCAAAGGCACTACAGAATGGACAACATTACAGTAGAACTTTGTAGTAACTTTCTCATTTGAACATGAAAAACCCAACATAGATTCAACGTTGAAGCAAATACGAGCATTGGTATTTATTGATGAACCAGAGGTTGAAATCATGACAAAATATAAAAAACAAAATAGGAAGATAGCCAAAGAGTTACTCTCATGCTATCATGTTGAAGAGGAAGCACCAGATGAATATGATTCGCGCAATATTCAGATTACATAAATTGAATGAGAAAGAGAGGTGGAATTTCCATCTCTGGAGTCAGAAGTATTTTTTTCACCAATCAAAGTTAATAAAGTCAACATTGGGACAACTGACAATCCTAAATTGTCAAGTATTGGATACAATTGGGATGAACAAACAGTAGAAAGACTAACAGAGTTACTGCGTGAATACAGTGACATGTTCCCAACGAACTTTACAGAGATGAAAGGCATAGCAGGGGAGCTAGGAGAAATGAAAATACCTCTCAAACCTGAGGCAAGACCTGTCAAGAAGAGTCCTTATAGAATGAAGAGGTGAGACCTGTCAGGAAGCTGGTAGCATAGAACCACTAGAGGAATCTGAAAGGATAAGTCTTATGGTAGTTAAAGAAAAGAAATAAGGGGGGATAATGATTTGTGTAGATCTTAGGAAAATAAATTATGCTTTCTTAGTACATGACCCTTTTCCTACCCCTTTTACAGATGAGGTCTTAGAGAATGTGGGAGTCTAGGAAGCATATTCATTTGCAGATGGATTCTCAGGTTACCATTAGGTCAAAATATCTCTAGAGGACAAATATAAACTACTTTTACTACAGAATGGAGATCCTACCAATATTCAGTCATGTCATTTGGGTTGAAGAATGCACCACCCATATTTTCAAGAGTAGCCATAGCTGCTTTTAAGGAGTTCATACATCAGTTTCTACAAGTATATCTGGATGACTAGACTCTATATAATGTGTTAAAAGACCATGTAGAAGTGTTAATAATCATGTTGGAAATATGCAGGCAATGTCAAATCTCATTGAACATCAAGAAATGTATTTTTGGGACACCTTTTCGAATATTGTTGAGACATATAGTGTGTAAACAAGGTTTTCTAGTGGATCCTGCTCAGATTGCATTCATTGTAAATTTACCACCACCAAAGTCTATGCACCAGTTAAGAGAAAAATTGGGACATATAGCCTATTACAGGAAGTTCATAAAGGGGTATGCGCAGATTACTACACCAATGGAAAAAATGTTAAACAAAGACACTAGATTTCAGTGGACTGAGGATTGTCAACAAGGATTGGACACCTTGAAAGAAAAGATGGTCACAACACCTATCCTAGTATTCCTAGATTGGGAAAATACATTTCATGTGCATGTAGATGCATCAACCATAACACTGGGAGAAACTATAGCGCAACCAGGAGCAGGGGACTTAGACCATCCTATAGCTTTTGCAAGAAGAAAATTGTCAGAATCATAGTAGAATTACAACACCACAGAGAAAGAAGGCTTAGCCATGGTATATGCACTTCAAAAGTTTAGGCATTACTTACTGGGTAAACATTTTAAAATGTTCACAGGCCATTCTACCCTCAAATATCTAGTCAACAAGCCAGTGTTGGGGTGGAGGATCTGTAGATGGATATTGTTATTCCAAGAATTTTATTTTGAAGTGATAGTCAAACCAGAGAAGCTAAATGCAAGACCTCATCACATTTCAAGGGTAACTAAAGGAGAACAACCTACTAACTTGGAAGATAAATTCCCTGATGCAAATATATTTTTAGTACAGGTAGTTGATGAATACTTTTTTGATATTATTGAATACTTAATCACAAGGATTGTGCCACAAGAGTTTAGCACTACACAGAAGAAAAATCTAGTAGTCAGAGTTGCATACTATCAATGTATTGCAGGACATTTATACAAGATGGGTATATACATCATTTTGAGAAGGTGTGTATTAGAACATGAAAGGCCCTGAATTTTGACAGAAGTTCATGAAGGTATAGTTGGAGGACACTATGAATAAAAATCTATCGCGCAGATGATATTGTGTGCAGTATTATGGTGGCCAACAGTCCATAAAGATGCCAAGGAATATTTCCAGAAATGTGATGTTTGTCAAAGGGTTGGAAAAACCAACATAAGGGATGAGATTCCTCTAAGACCAAAAGTGACTCTGTAGATATTTTACAAATGGGAAATAGACTTTTTTTGACCAATCAATACAACAATTTTTTTTTCAGGAGCTAGATATATCATTATTGCGACTGAATACTTAACAAGATGGGAAAAAGTAGCACCGGTCAAAGACTATAGTGCATAGACAACAACACAATTCTTGTTTGAGCAAGTGATCACCAGATTTGGATGTCCAAGGATTTTGATGAGTGACCAAGGAAGTCATTTTATCAACAATACAATTAGGGATATGACTGAGGAGTTTGAAGTCAATCACCAGAAGAGTACACCATACCATCCTCAAGCAAATGGAACAATAGAAACTTTCAATAAGATCTTGGAAAATTCCCTGACAAACATGAGCAATGTCAACAGGGATGATTGGGACTTGAAAATACCAGCAATATTATGGGCATACAGGACAACATGTAATACATTGACAAGACAGATACCATTCAGATTTGTGTATGGGCAGGAAGTAGTAGTACCATTAGAATTTTTGGTACCTAGTCGGTGTGTAGCAACAATTACCAACATGAAAGAAAGAGACACAGTACACGAAAGGTTAAATCAACTAATGGAAATGGAAGAGGATGGGATTCTAGTTGGATTTCACCAGGAAGTACAAAAACAAATAAACAAATCCTGGCATGAAAGACATATTAAGAAGAATATTTTTAAGGAGGGAGACCTAGTCCTACTCTATCATAGTAAATTTTTTCAACATCCTGGTAAGTTTAGAATGCATTAGATAGGGCCATATGAAGTAAATATTGTCACAGATGGGGGATCTGTATAGCTAAATGACTTGGGGGGAACATAAATTAAAGGAATGATCAATAGTATTCGACTAAAACTGTACAGGGACAGTCGACCTATTAACCCTTAGAAGTTATAACATAGTGAGAAATGAATGTATATAGTGTACTATAGCAGAGATTATGACAGAAAAATGATAAAAGGAAATAAAAAGGATAAAAATAAGAAAAATTAAATACAAAAATAGAAAACGGAAGAAAAACACAAAAAGACGTAGAAGTTGACTGAACCATAAGAAAGTGAAAAACAAATTGTGCATAGTAATTACCACGACAAACATCAGAAGATGACAAACACAAAAAATTACAGTTGGTGTAAATGCATGCAAAAACTAAAAAATAAATATGATTGAGTCTATAAAAGGTGGAAAGCATGTGCTTATTCAACACTTAGCATTTTTTTTGCATAGAGAAAGAAACAGAGTGTGTTCCCTAGCTAGAATTTTACGTAGAATTAAGAAAGTGTGTAAAGTAGAGAGAGTATGACCCCACCAAATTTCGGCACACTATTCCATTACGTTCGGGTTACTCGGCAAGGCAAAAGGCATAAGTAAATAATGACACAGCTTGAGAACGTGGTCGAGATGGAAGATGTTACCACCTCAGACACATAATCAATCATCCCAACACTGGTTCAAGAGGAAACATTGACAACACATCAAGGTGAGATAGGGAAGAGGTTCAGGGCCTAGACTAGTATTTCAAACCCTAACATTGAGACCCTTGCGAAGCTTGACAAAACAATGGGACCACGACAGTCCCACGAACATGAGGAAGTGTTGGTCGAGGATATCACCGACCAGCCGAAGTCCGAAAGGGAATAAGAGGACGCAAACACAGTAGAGGCAGTCCCATCTGTTGTGGGATAGAAAAGAAAGGCCCAAGATGCAATGGATGTTACACTCCCATATCTCCTATATGCGGTCATTATTGTGGATGATAGGCTAGGAAAGGTACCAAAACCTAGGTGCATAGACCATGATGTGTGCAATGCAACCAAATTATCATATTTGGCTAAGGAGACTTATTTAATACACACGGGGGAAATTGGACCCCTCGATAAACCAATAATGGACCACGCGCAGTGGACAATGGGGCTGTATAAATCTGGCATCATGAACCTGTTAGATATACCGCATTTTGGGTGCGGTAAGAACGTCAGGCTCTCCGTTAAACAACTAGTCGCTTGTGTACATGGAGGCATCCTATGGATAAACAAGCCAATACATATAGATGTGGCACTGATTTCCAAGATCACATGCCTCCCTACATTATGCGTGCATCCATAGGAATACTTGGATAACAAGGTGTGCGAGAAAAGAATTGCAGAGCTAGTTAAAGTGCAATTTGGCACCAGTCGGGGTAATAGGGCCATTGTAATAAAGGATAATGTGACAAGGTTCTCCAACAATATTATGGCTTGCAACCTATTGAGGAAATGTCGCAAAGAAGAAGTGCCAATAGGCGTTATTGTAGTACTCGCATAGTGCATGAAAGGGGTAATGTTCATCTGGGTACCATACCTACTGAACCAGTTTTTGGTAGATTGTAGAGACGTGAAAGACAATGGAACCAAGTTCCATTACTCATGGTTGATCATCCTTATAGATTTGGCAGGGTGGTAGGAGCCAAAGTTATAATCTTTCTTTGATATGAAAGGGAAATGTTATGTGGCCATATATGAGTCCCTCTGGAAGGCCAAGGACAATAAAACGCAACAAGCAAACAACACATGTTTTTTAATGTTGATGGAAGAGATACAACAACACACAACTAATGTGTGGCGCATACCTATGGAGGTAGTTCAAGAGACAGAAGGGATATCCAAGTTCAAGGAATATAGTAACCACATGTGGATCTAAGCCGCAAGGGATCCAATGAAGGCATGGCTAGAAATGAAGTATTGCGTCACCAAAGAAGAACTGGACTAGATAGTTAAAGACTGACCTGCATAGTGGAAGTTGCTAGTAACAAAAACAACAACAAGGAAAGTCACGACACAATCCTTCAGGCTTAAGGACAAGGCTGGATAAGTCTCTTCAGCAAGAAAAAATAGCTCGGTCGATAATACCAGAATGGCTACAACATAGGATCGGCCAACCAGGAGTAGCGCAGTACCGAAATGACCAAGGAGAACAACAACAACAACAAGGATAGGAAACCAGTCACAGACCAGAAATAACGATACATCAAAGGCTATAGAAGAAAGGATCCAGGGTACAACAAGTGGGGTGCAACCCTCACAGACAATAAGGAAGCTATCACAGGAAAAAGAGGCATGCAAGAAAAGGAAGTATGACACAGAAGACCCAGTCATCACCCTGAAAGAGGATGATGCAGAGCTAGTCATGGACAAAGTCAAAGATAGGGGGGAAGAAGTGGTTTGCATTGCAAAGTCACAACGAGAAGATATCATTGCCAATATCATAGAGGTCCATAATAATCTACAACAACTATGGATCCAATAAATACCACAGGCCATAGTGCAACAACAAGAAAAGACACAGTGGCCACCTGCGTAGAAAGAAGAAGAGGAGACAGTGCAGTTGGTATTCAAAGGTAGGGTGGAATTTATAGACACACTCCAAATGATCAACTTAGATTAGGATATTGTGTAGAAACACTTGGGGGACATGGAACAATTGGAATTTTTCATGGCACAAATACCCACCAGGGTACTATAGAGACTCTGAGCCAACATCATGCAAGAAGTGCAGTCCAGGGCCCGCATGGATGCAACAAAATTGGAGGTTGGTAGAGGGGTCATTGAAATTCTAAATATCACATGCGACCAACTGACCTCGAAGAAAGAGGAGAAGGAACGTGCAGATAAACTAGAACATTGATTAATAACAGTTTATGATCGCATCCTAGACAACACACAAGCACTTGAGAGGAGTGCAGAGGAGAAGATAAATATGATATCACAAAAAATTGACAAATATAAGTAGGAAATTGAGGAGGTCAAAGAAATTCTCAATCCTATGAGTCCTCCCAAAGTCCGAGAACAGAGAGAACAACAATCTACACTCCAGATCACCGAGATGGAGAAAGAAGCCACGAAAGTAGAAGTATTTTTCGATGGAACAATGTAGATATGTCCTATCCTCGAAGAAGACGAAAAGGTAAAATAGTGGGACCAGGAAGAGGAGAGAATCAATGTTGACATACAAGAGCTAAAACAACGACAGAAAACAATGAGCATCACAGAGTGCTTGAAGGGCACTCAAGAAATGAAGACTCTGGAAACAGAGTTGAAAATGGAGCGGACACAAAAGCAAGAAAGACAAGTTGAATTGGAACCCCTCCAAGAACAAGAAGCACAAATGATTGCATGATTGAAGGAAGAGAAGACAAGTAGATCACATGCACAAATAGAGAGCGCAACATTCATGCAGGAGGAGATAACAATGAAGACAATAGAGGTGCTAATAGGCAAAGTTGCATAGATGAGAGAAAAATGAAAGGAACTAGCATAAATTTTCCATAGTTTGGATAGGGAAGTTCAGGGAGCATGCACCACCTAAGTGGATTGGGATGAGCCAAATGTCAGTGTTGGGGGCCTGTTGGGTGCATGCCTATTTTTAGAAGGAAGGATATTTTGGGCGCAGGCCTATTTTTGGAGAAAAGGTCTATTTTGGGAAAGACCTAATTTTGGAGAGTACGAAATAGATGGAAAGAAAGAAGAATGCATAAAAAGAAGGAAAATCAACATGAAAGAGGAAAAGCAATGTGGTACTTAGGTAGGAAAGCCTAACACTAACAGGGTTAGGGTTTTTTATAAAGATTGTAATGGATATAATCCTATAAAGTAGTATAAATAAGAATCTAGGAAGTCTAGGTTAGGGATTGGAAAGAGGTTCGGTGAGTTGATAAAGGTTACTATGATTGTAATAATGTGGTAGAAGAGTGAAATAAGCTATATTTTGAGGGATAGGTCACAGGATGAGGATCCTAGTGTGATCTAGTCCACCTTACAGAGGTTCCTTAACCTCATCTGGATTGTATGATTGAAGATGTAATGTGCGCAACTCCATATTTTGCATCGGGCTAAATAAAAGAGCAGAGAATCCAAATCTTTGTGGAACTAGCCCAAGAGGGGTTGAACCACAGTAAAACTTGTGTTCTATGTGATTTTTCTTAAATGTTTACTTTCTGTCAAATATTAGTTTATGAATGAATAGTTAAGCCAGACGTATTAGCATGCATGCTTGAGGAAAAAGGCGAATGAATCTTAGTAATACTTAAATTTTTAGTAAGATTAATGCATGAAGAAGGAAGTACCACCCCACATATCCCCACTCACTCCTAGACTGCAAACACATGAGTATTGTAGTCACCCATAAAGCTATCTCGAGTGATATTGCGCGGTGCACTCTATACACAACGTTGCCTTCTGGTTTACCAGGAGAGATGACAGTCTTTAAGGGTTTTGTTGGAAACCTATTGAGATTCAAACCTAGGCCAACCCAAGCAGTATAAGTGAGAGATATAACCAACAGTTTGTTAGTCCCAAGAGACACAATAGATGACGACATAATGGGTTCATTTGGTCGAATGGGTTTGCAAAGGGGCACGAAAATTTGTTTGGTTGACCGGGTCTGTGAAGGGACGTGATGATCCATTTGAACATGATGGTTCAAAAAGGGGCACAACACACCCAAAGGATGTGATGGTTCACAATGTTGACCTTTGGAGTTCCTATAAGAGAACAAGGCATACAATCAAGGAAGGAATATTTGAACAACAAGGAGAGAAAGATCAACTCTACAATTTTGAGGCAGATTTAGACAAAAAAGCATGAACTCCCTCAAGGAGCCAAGTAAGTCCACATGGGAAGAATTGTGTTGCCTTGAGGTGATTTTGTGGGAAGAGTTGGGGAGACCTTCTTTTGGGATGAGCTTGGGGAAAGTCTTGTCCTAGGTCTAAGGAGGCATGGTAGGAGACAGAACTGTAGATCTTTGCGAAGTCTTGTAGTAGAGAAAAGACGACGAGTTTATGATGGATGCACATTTGGGGTGCTCTGCAAAAGTTGTGAAATTCATTACAACAAACGAGTCTTGGTGTGAAAAATATGTGTATGAGTGTCTTGGTGATGTGATGTGAGTCATGTGACTCTTCCAAGTTGTAAACCAAGCCGGTAGTGTTCATATTGTAACAATTTTTCTATAATAAGACTTAGCTAGTTGTTAGGCACGATTTGTACCACCTGCACTATATTAGTATTTCACTTGATTGTTTTGCAATTTTTATCTTAATTTCATGGATGTATGCTAATATATGACTAAGTTTTAAAGTATACAAGAGTTTCAATAGGGTAGGGGTGTGATTCACCGATAACCTAGAACAGAGTATGGGTATGCTCTAGGTGAAGAGGCATAGTTCATATGAAGTATATTTGGTGTTGTCAAGCATCCAAGTGACAAACATCGCGATGTCCCATGCCCTCAAGAGGTTCACAATCACAAGATTCGGCTAGACACACTATGGGGACATGAATTTATCCTCTTCATAAAATGATTATACGGAAATAAGAATAAGATAAACAACAAAGAAGACAAGAGGCTTCATAATATTGCTTCAAAATCTAGTCAAAAACACTTGCAAGGATTCATAATATTGCTTCAAAATCTAGTCAAAACCAAGCATAAAGATGCCAAGTCTTGGCTAAATCATTGGGGAATAAAGGAAAAGGCCATTCTGCATAATAATGATAATATTAAAAATATTATTACATCTAAATTTTAGAAGAAATTGTGTCATGATAAAGAATTAGAGGATACGATACTATAAGAAGGTGATCGACCCTAATCTATAAGATCAAAAGGTATCTCTCTTTTGACAAGGGTAATAAAAGAAAATCAACATTGTCAAAATAAGGACTAACTCTTACGAGCTTCAAAGTGAAACTATGTATTGGACAAACGCTTAAGAGGATCTTCATAGTGAAACTATGTATTAGACAATTCCTAAAATGTCGTGGATCAAAAGAATCGTCATCTTTGTAACAATAACAGGTTGAAAATGAAAAGCACCCACATTAAATCACAATTTCAAAATTTTTGTTAGAACGCTAACCTTCATAACCTTTCCATGGTGATTTAGGAATGCTTTTCTTAAAACTTTTTATCAAAAAATTGAATTTTAAAGAAACTCAAGTAATTCCAATAAACGAAACTAAATCTCAGTAAGTGTTAATCATCCTCCACCTACTCATCAATATTAAAACTGTATCAAAATTAATAATATTATATATGATAAAAATATCCAATTGAAAATGGTCCCACAAAAAAGTGTTCAAAAATATCAATAATTAAGAAGAAAAAAAAGTTTCCCTATATCCAAACCATCCAAACCCAAGAGACTAAGGGAACCTTATCCTTGGGTTATTGTATATTTTAAGTAAATTAATATAAGTATGGTTTTATCTTATTTCTTAAGATCTATTTGAAATTTACTTTTGAGTTATTTGTATTTCTTTTTAATATTGGAGTTGTTTAAAAGTTTTACTAAATTTGGGAATATAAATTTGGGAAAATCTAAATTTTATGGTGTTTAAATTGTATTTCTGAATGATTAAATAAATTCAATGTGCCCAAAAACCTTCCAAGTAGTGAGAATATATAGATTTAATCATCAAAGTTATTAAGGATGTCTGATCTCATTAACATAATATAAAAATTTTAAGTTTTGACAGGTTTTTGAGCACCTGAATTCATTTATGCATTCATAAATACAATTTAAACAACAGAAAATTAGGATTTTACCAAATATTTATTGTCGAATTCCTGCTAAAAATACCAAAAGTAGATAGTTTAGATAACAAGCTCATGTTATTTGTTAGAATGGCATCAAGAAACATCAAAGACACAACCAAACACATGTAGCCTTAACAAAAAAAATAAGATGTTGGATTTGTTGGTTAGCACACTACCTTTAAGAATTTGCTTTAATTTTCAAAGTAACAAGTGCAATTCCCCAAATAGAAACTAAGAAACTAAGTCATCATCACCATCACCATCACCAGGGTTGTTCTTATCGTTATTTTAAGATGAAGGGAAAAGTGGCTCCAGAGAAATCAAAGTAGTTGAGAGGCGTGTTGTGGTTAGGCAATTGATTAGGTAGAGGATGAGGGAGGATGGTGGTAATAATAAGGAGAAGGAGATGAGATAATGCAGTGGTATTAAAGGTGGTTTGATTGGTGTCTATGGTAGCTGGGGGAGGTGAGGGAGCTTCGATCCCAGGGTTTATAGTTAAATCACTCGTGAGTTCTGATGCAAAATATAGCATTGTGGTGCCCATCGACAAAATCGTCTTGGCATACCTTAATGGGAGAGGTCTGCATGTAAACTATTCATCTATCCTCTTTCCCTACGTCTTCCTTAGTGTCACCGTGCTCCTATCCATCTCTGAATCAGAAAAAACAAGATGCATATCAAAAAATGTTTTGTATTAAGTATAATTACAATATAAATATAATTACAAGTAGCTTAAGATAGATAGCAATCTTAACTACACAATTTAGATAGTTGAGATAATATCTCAACTCTCCCTAACAAACACAAACCAAATAATAATCATGGAATTTAGCCATTATTCTCCAACACTCCCCCTTAATGGAGAAATGCATTTTTTTTTTTCTTTTACAATATAGAAAAGACATACAATTCATATATGTCATCTTTGTCTGGGTGGTCTTCATTTGCAACTCTACCCACTCTGCAATCACTCAGTTTCACTCTTTTCTTCTCCACACTTTTGAGCTACCTCTTGATCCATTTAAAGTATAACCACTTCAGACCATCATTGACTTATTTGCAGGATTGACGCTTCTTGACTACCCAAAAGTATAGCCTCGACACTGGTTTATCCTATGGATACACTACCATCTTTGAAATTCCCCTGAAGAGGCAATGCAACATACAACGAATGACTTGTAATAATTAGTGTGTATTTAAAAAAAAAAATAGTTATCTATAGTAATAAAATGGTGAACTCACACTCAGCAAAACACTATTCACACCAGGAAATAAAAATCACTCCACTCTCACATACACTTGGGCCTCCCATGAGGGAGTTGCCCAGAGCACTCAGCTCTGATACCAAATCAGAAAAACAAGATGCATATCAAAAAATGTTTTGTATTAAGTATGATCACAATATAAATATAATTACAAGTAGCTTAAGATAGATAGCAATCTTAACTACACAACTTAGATAGTTGAGATAATATCTCAACTCTCCCTAACAAACTCAAACCAAATACTAATCATGGCATTTAGCCATTATTCTCCAACACTTTGTTTGCTTGGTTTTTTCCCATAATAGTCTGCTCTAAAACCATAGTCGAAATATGTAATATTTGAAACGACGGGGTAGCTGGTGTTACACTAATATTTAAAAAAAAATATTATTGTAACTGATTGTATGTATTGTTATTAGATATTTATTTACTTCAATACAAGCCAAACTTTACCTGATTTACATAATCTCCCAAATTTTAAACAGATTTGATTAAAATGATGAATCTAAACTTTTTGTATTTCTTTCAGTAATCAAGTAAATTTTATCGAATTTGTCACTATAAACTTTTGTAACTCTTATAATGTGTTGGAATGCATAATAAAGATATGTCTTTTTTATTAGTATTATACAAATATAAATACATATTGATGTGACCTTTAGATTCATCTTCCAGGGTCTTTTGGACTATCTATGGTAATTACAATAATTTGAATGTTCATATTTCCTCAAGATTGTAACTTGAACGCTCATATTCAGTCAAGTTTGTAATCCTAACGATTAAGATTCCAACGTTCCCCTCAATCTAAAGGGGTGTATAAGAATCTAAAGGGGTGTATATGAGTCCAAGGTCATAGCTGAAATCTGAAAGTGGACAACTAAAATATGGAAGTGTGTAGCTATTGATAACTGAATGTGCTCTTTGAATCTGGTTGTTTTTGGATGACCATAAATCGAATGGATAGAAGAAGTTGGTGTCTTCTACTAAATGGTGGTGGTGGTTTAAGGAAGACCAAAAACCAATCTAGTACTTTAAGGATTACCACAAACTATGGAACCCTACTTTAGGCTCAATGGTTCCCAGAAAATTACTACTAGACTGATGGGACTTCAAAACTGAAGCCTCAAATAGGGACAAGGTGAGAAGACAAAAAAGTATCCATTGCAAGATGTGTCAATACTGGAGTGCAAATTCTATGGTATGACTAAGATATCTTCTTGGCCATTGATGACCATCACCAAGAAGTCATCCACCCATAGTGGTTCCTTACTCTTGCATATTTCTTGTTGTTAAAACATCTATTTGAATGATGATTGTGTTTTCCACATTGTTCAAAAGACTAAGATCGAAGCACTCATGCTCCATATGGCCAACTCATTGACAATGTTGGCATATCAGAATATGCTCTTGAATTGGAGCAAGTGAATGTGAACTTTCTTGCAGCAGTCCATCACTCTAGAACTGAATTGGTTTGGTGTGATACGAATTATGAAAGGTGACATCATTTTCATAAGTCTATTGATAATGATTTCTTCCCAAGGTTTGATGATTTGCTTGGAAAGAAAAAGTTGAACGTCATTTGTACTTGAATCTGGAGTCGTCTCACTGAGTTGTTGTTGCATTGGTCATTGATCTAAATCGACATTGTCATCTTCATCATTTTCAAAAGGAGTGTTCTGAACAAGGACTAGTTCAGAATGTTGTCGAAGATTCTTTCACTCAAGTGCATCATGAATAAGTCGAGTTTGAGTTTGAGTTTGAGTTGGATTTCATAACTTGCAAGCATGTTACAATGAACTACATAGTTTCTTTGTTAGTGGTGACTGTAATTTCCGCATAAGAGAGGATTAGAGTGTTCAATAACTCTAACAGTTCAACATAAGAGAGGATTAGAGTGTTCAATGACTCTAACAGTTCCTCAACTTGAGACATAGCTCAGACCTTACAAGGTTTCTTGCAACTCCACCCTTTAACAATCAGATTCAAGAATGCAAACAACAAATGGAGGGTGTCGACTTCTAATGAAAGTGCACCATTTTACAAAAAAAACACAAGTAAACTTACAAAAACAAATTGTTTGCAAATATACCTGGAGTTGAAATGTCATGCTTTCGAATCCAGTTCTCCTTTGATTATGATATTGATCTATTAGAGACCTATTGAATCATGAAGTTGGAGCTCTTTGTCTCCTTGATGATCTAGAGAAAGGGACTATTGTTGAAATATTCATGGAAGTAACATGTCACATAGGATTTTATCATCATTTTATCAAAGTATGAGATCCACACCTCAAGGTTTGGTGTTGATTGTGGACTTGTCTCTCATAAATTTTTATAACAGAAATCCAATGATCAATTGCGTAAAGAAAGGTCCACAACTATTGATACTTCCCACACCAAATATGTCAATACTCTTATCTTTCCCAAGTTCTAGAAGAAGCACAAATCCAACTATTTGAAGAGTTCTCTCAGGGCAATGTAAATAATGAACTCCTCAAGAAACTAAACCATGAATATACTTGATCAATCTACGAAAGAAAGAAATTCTATCGCTGACAGGATTTCAATTCAATAAGGTAGACTCTAAGGGAACTGCTCACATTGTGGATAAAATTTGTGCCCAAACTATTATATGTTCTTTATTATATATAAGAGTGTGTGCATATGGATGTGGTAGTGGTTGATTCCAAGTGTGGAGAATGTTTGCATTCCCATTAACTCAAACGTTTCAATATATAGTACATCAATGAATGCTTAGTGATCCAAAAAGTATTCAGAGAAGGCTAAGAAGAACTCAAAACTCACAAAGGCAACTCAAAACGTTCATAATGGCTTCAATAGATAGAGAAAGGGAAAAAACTTCAAATTTATCAAAAACTCAGTGAAAATGGCATGATCGAGAAGAGTGCGTCACAAGATTTCCAACGGCGCAAATGGTTCGTCAAACGAAATTATAGATTGAAATATATTCACAGTTAAAGTTGTGGTAAAACAAGGCAAGTCAACAGGGGCCACATCATCATTTGTACTGCTGACATCAGTAGATGACCTGGAAGGATGAAGTAAATGTGATGGATTTTGACGTCAACATACCACATGGAATCACTATAGGTTGCCACATGTCACCTTCCAATGGGATTTTCAGGGGTCCATGTGGACCAGTAGGAAAATGCCCCGTGGCACCCCAGGTGATGCCACATCGCACCACCCAGAAAGCGCCATGTGTTTTGTACGTGCTGACGTGGAGGTGACATCAACGACCAGGTGGGACAATCAATGGATGCCAGATGGAACAATCAGCGGGTGACACATGGAACCCCCAAAATTCCTAAGGAAGGCTCGTGACCGAAAAATAAAAAAATATATATAAATGGACCCCCGAACAGACCCCCACCAAATTTGGCAGAGGTCCTATCGTATCTATCACATCCACCAAAGATAGGAGTTGATATCCAAACACAGTGGGGGTTACAACCAATGGCCCAAAAGGGAGGCTCACGGCTTTGACTACGGGACCTCCCCCCACATATAATGTTTTAATTATAGCGCCAACAACCAACTCGCCAATGAACCAGTTGGTAAATGCGTCCGCCACTTTTTTTATTTAAGCCAGGTTTCACCCAGCCAGAGAGGGAGAGGTGTGGTCGTACGACTCTAGGCATGGTTTACAAGGTAAAGGATTGTTATCATTGCAGGTTTCAGGAGGCATGAAAACCGAGACAGAATTATTCTTAGGAATGGGAGAGCCAGAGTCAAATCGAGGTGTGGTGACAGTCATTTTTGGGTAATTCGACCCCACAAATTCAGTGGTGATGTATGTTTTCTGATCTGGGCATTAGTTCTGCAGCTTGATTTTAGAATGAGGTATATTTATGTATTTTTCCAAATTCTTTGTTGATTTAATGAAAGAGCCTACCCATTTGAGAGAAGGATCCAGAGACATAGTCCACCAGGGACGAACTCCGTTATCAAGTTTTTGTGTTCAGATCTGATGCCTATGTCTCTTCATTTTTGAGTTTTCCCTTCTTTAATGGTGCACTTTAATTGATTCTCATTTAATGCAATTATTTATAATTCACGATGAAAAGATCTTGGATCACTCAGAGAGTTCTCTTTGATTGGGTCTTCCAAGAGATTCATTCCCCAATATGTATCTTACCCAAATCCATCACCCATCGTATAGTTATACTTTTATCTCTGTGATTCAATTCTTATAGACGGGAGAACAAAAATGTTCTGGTTGGCCTGAAGAATTAACCATCACCATAAAAATGAAAGTGAGTTACAGATCATATTGATTTCCTTGAGTTCGGATGGTAGAGTGCTCGATTAGCATGCAAGAGCATTAACCATTGTTTGGGGTCGCATCCAAACTATTTGGAATGGTATCCTTGATCTGGGTCTTCATCGAATTATCCTCAGGTGAACTTCGTTTCAACTTCCCACCATCAACGATACTACTGTAATATACCATTACCCTTCAAAGTTATGGAGGACAAAAAAATATTCGGTTGTGGGCTCCAGTGAGTTGGAAAGCAGCATGAAATCCTTGGTTGAAACCAACATTAATGTCTAAAGGGCATGCTTTATTTTCTCAATCTTTAAATGCATCTTTAGAGATACTTTATTTTGGTGCATCACATCATATGACTCATTCCCATGAGTTGCTTCATTTCACATATGATCTTCGCAGATTGCAGTTGATGACTCTACATAGATTGATGTTTTAAGATGAGGCACCAAACAATTAGATGATGGGTGTATTGATTATGTTCTCCTTGTTCATCTTTGCCAATATAGTATCTATTTATCAAATCTATCATTCTAGTGATGGAAAAACAATATATTTTTCTCCTAATGATGTAGTCATTTAAGAACTACAAAATCTAGAAGTAGTTGTTGCTTTAGAATATTTGATCATAGTTCCCAATTGTATAGGTTTACTTATTTTGAGTCTTCCTCTAGTTCCTCTTTCATTACACATGTTGATTCTTTGATTTCACTTTGTTAGGAAATATTTGGACATCTAAACTATATATATTTGCATTAGTTGAGAACGCAAAATTTGGTGTTTGGTCTTCCTAAATTTTCCTACACTAAGGGAGTTTATCTAGGTTGTGTTCTTGGTAAAAAAAATCAAGATCTTTTTTTTAAAGGTAAGGATTTGGGTTCTACCACACCTCTTGAGTTGGTACATAGTGATCTCATGTCATTTCCAACTCATTCATTTTCAGGGGCTAAGTATGCACTCACTTTTATTTATGATTTCTCATGTCACTCTTGGGTGTACCTTATTAAGTACAAGAATGGGGCCTTTGATACTTTCAAAAAATTCAAGGCTTTTATTGAGAACCATCCTCTCTTTATATAAACAAACTATGCATAGATAATGGGGGAGTATGCGTAATATCCCTGTTTTCCGAGTTTGTATATGTAAATTATATTATTGTTTACACCAACTAGTTGATTGTGGGGTGAACCTTAAAACGTATTGGCCATGATACCAAT
>ML780186.1:273496-295666 GCA_009831015.1 Picea engelmannii | reverse complement strand
AATTGGTTCCCAGAGAAAGGAAACTGGTTCCATATAAATCAAGTGACAACTCCCGAGGGGGATGTAGTGTCGAATTCTCCCTAGAGGTGGTAGTAAGCTAATTATAAACCCTAATTATTCCCTGTTTTGGGAAAGAAAGGATTGCATGGATTAAAGTCTTCATCATAGGCTCATGAACCAAGAGAAGTAGTGATAAAATCTAGTAGAGTGAGTTTGGAAAAGATGGTAGGATGGTCAAGTCCCAAGTTTATCCCTCATCTATCGAGACCCTTATAGATAGAACCAAAAGAAGAGTCATGGGAGTTCTAAGCCCAAACTTAAACTATAATACCACTCAAATTCATGTAATGACCAATGAGACACAAGATCCATTGGATTGGTGAAGGATTCAATTCATAGTCGTCCGATCATACCAGACATAAGGGAGCCAAGAGAAGGTATCGGGTAATTAGGACACCAAGCCCCTGGAGTATCAGGAGATCCTATGGGATAGACCTTGTCAAATGGTCGAAACCCGATACCCAATAGATCAAGGTTTCCATGGGTGGTTCCACCCTCTTTTTTTCTTATAAACGATAGAAAATAATGTCATGATGACGTGTTGTGCAAGCCTGGTGTACATGGAATCAAGAGATTGATACTTGGAAGTGTTTGATGAGTCGTTGGAGTGGGTTCATTGGCCATGTTAGGTTAAAAAAATTGAGTGGGTTCCTTTATCGTTAACCATTAGATCTACATTCTGATATATATCAGTCATTGATCTCGTATCTAATCTCGAGAGGAGTCTAGTGCTGAGAGTACCGATGTACCAGATCACAGAAGTCTATTGTGCTTATACTATTGTTTGGAAAATATCAGAGTATCGATACCCTGGTATCACCTATAGGTCAATGCCCTAGGATATCAGGTATTGAGAATTTGGTAGGAAAGGTTGAGGTGTAAAGGAAGGTCGGTGAAATGGTGGTTTGGTGTCCCAGTAGGGAAAGTTTATGACCTCCCCTTATAAGCTAGAGAGGATGACGATGATGTTAGGATGAAGCCACATGACGTGGTCACACTAATTATTAATGGAAAGGTTTTAACACCTTGATGGATGGGTCAATAATTATGGGATGATGAGTATAGCCATGTCACTCTACATGACAAAGATGGGTGGTGACATGTTCCAAGTAGATCCAGATTCTTTACAGAGAAATACATGCTAGATTGGATGACATGATGATGTCATTAGACACACATTGTGCCGCATGTAGTGACATGTCATTAGCCACATGTTAATTCCACATTGTCTTGGTTAGTTCATGTCATGATGTGTCATGCCAGAATCATTCCACGTCAAGTCTATGTGTCATGTGTGGTCCCATTTGGCGAATTCCAATGATTTTTGTGCAAATAAATATTGGTCATTGGAATTGAGAGTCGAGTGATCTCGACTGTTGACCTTGTAAATCTCAGGAGGGATTTGACATCGAGGGTACTAGAGTATAGGATCCCTAGAATAATTTTGAACAAGTTTAAGTCTACCCCGATGGCCCGTGGGGCACAGTTCCATCATAGGAAAGGTTCGAGGTACTGGGGATCGAGAGATCGGAGGCATGGCCATTGGCACAAACATTCGAGGGGACGAAGGCCAAGTAACCTAGTGAGGAAAGGTTCCAGGAAGGGTTCCATCCCTTCCCCTATAATCCTACAAGTAGAAGAGAATGATTTTAGGGTGATGTCAGATGACGTAACCAAACCGATTCGTGGTGGACATGTGTCAACACCCCATTTGTTGAACATTGAGTACAGAGATGAGTACAGAGATGACATGTACACCATGTCAACACATGTGTCAAGAAGAGGACGTGCCATGTGTTAGGGTGATTTGTCCCTCAAGGACGCAGATCATCACGTGTTATGGGTGACACATGTCATCCAGGTGGCAGGAAGATATAGGGCCATGTTTCATGCCATGTGGTGGGATGAGACACTGCCATGTATTCAAGGTGCTAGCTAGGCCCCAGATTAGGCATTGGAATTTCAAAGTAGTGTGATTTTTGGTTTCCTCGGGGACTGATATTTCAGTAACCTAGTAAGATGGCATCCCGATGGCCCAGTATATTTGAAGATCAGGGATCGGAAGTGTTAAGAAATGGTCAAGAGAAGAAATGGGACGGGGAATCGACAAGCCGAAAGTTTTGTAGGCCAAGTAGTAGGTATCACAACAAAAACCACACTAGCAGCCAATTCGATGTTAGGAGGTGACATGTTATACCACATCAAATCCTTGACATAGTAAATAGGTGATGTGGATCCATGTGGGTGCTACATGGCATTGTGGTGGAATTTTACCAAGGAGGTCTAAAACTTTTGAAGGCCATAAATTTTGATCCAGAGCTCGGTTTTGAGCATGGTGATATTCGTTGAAAATATCTTGACAAGTTGAAAATGATGGTGCCCTCAAGAAGGTTCTTAGATCTAGTTGAGGAATTTTTTTTGAGATGGTTGAGGAAAAGTGAAATTTTAATACCCCATCTCTTTAAAAGGTACTTAGGGGGTTTTGTTTCTTAGAAAGTGGTATCGGAGTAGAGGTCAAACACTAGGCCTGTATGGGCCAAAGAACAGTCACAAGATTGGTATAAGAAGGACAAGATGATCATGTTAGAAGAGTTTCTCTGTGTTAAAATATTGTTTATTATCTTCATGATTTCCTTGAGAAGAAGGACTGTAGATTTAAAATCTTGTTTTGGGAGTTCTTGCAACAAAATAATTGGTGTTTCCTTAGTAAGAGTGATAGCTCATCCTAAAGGAGTAATAATATGTTGATAAGAATCAATGGTTGAACCTAAATGTGAAAGGATGAAAATGGTAGAATCCTATTAAGGGTTACTTAAGTTCAGGAAATAAATGAACTAGTGGTTGTAATATTTCTTATAAGAATGTGTTGATGGAACCCCTGGAAATTATGATTGTTGTCTAGATAAAAGCTAATTCCTATATGTATATTTCCTTATGTTAAGAGGACTAATAGAAAATGTGTAAGGCCAGTTTACTAGACCTGTAATGAATGAAACATGTTGTTGGACTAATCCAGATAGGAAAAAAGGAAAATGAGTCCTTTCGGTTGATTGAAAGTCCTCATAAAGGAGGTGAAATGATATGAACATATGAGCTAGTCTATAATTTCATGGATGTACAAAATGTGTACGTGCCTATTGATTTGAATACTTGTATATGCATGAGAATCCAGATTGTGGATATGTTGTACAACATATCGTAATGAGTAAGCATCTATGTAACATGTAAACAAACATGTAATAACATGTGGTGGGTTGTAGAGTATGGTCTCTTGATGGGCCACTTTGGTCAATAATAACCTGATGTCAACAGAAGAATTAACAACATGAATAAAATGTTGATAATGAGGCTTTCATATAACCCTATGAATTTAAAAATTTGTAATAGATCAATGAAGGAGTTGATCCAGAATATGGTAAAGAAAATGCTTGGGAAATTTTAGAACACTAATGGCTCAGATTAACACCCAGATGAGGATGATACCCATGAGGGTGTGGATTAGCATGCTCAAGTTGAAACTAGAGGGAATATTAAAAAACGATTTCCTTGGTAGAGGTTTGTTGACCATGAAAGGTTTGAGGCAAGAAGAGAAAACTTGAATTGTTATCTCGTTGCCTCGGATAATGTTGTAATTACCCAGTCTGTATTTCCAAAGTGCAAATGTCTTTGTAGCATAAGGGGAATCCGTGCTTTCTTGTTGGTTGTTTCCATGAAAAGAAGGAAACATAATTATGAGTATCCCTATGATACTTTTCATAAGAATGGTTGTAATATCTATGGGAGGAATGATATGGAAGATTGAAATTTCAATGCCTGTAGATGGCATAGAATAGGTGTAATCAATGGACCTGTATGCCTACATCAATATATGTCACACACACACACACACACACTTGGATGCATGGATTGAATGTTGTATAAGGTTACCTGCTATGAATGCAGGTAGGAATAAGTGATATATGTACTTTCTTGGGTTGTAAATGCCATGGATGCATGGATAACCCTACATAGAAGGGTATGAACTATATTGTTTAAATAATATCTTGAGGAAGTTGTACATCATTCCTCAGAAAGAGCTGGTATAAATTTTTGAAAGAGGGAATGAACAAAGATGCTCTGGTGTTATGCGTAGAAGGTTGTATCGGGACTTTGGGAATTGTGTGTAAACGGTAGTGAGCAGTAATGAGTTGAATGAATATAAATAATGTGTAGGAGTAATTTTAAAGTGTGTCTATCCTAGTCACACATAGTATGTTGATGTATGTGGTTAAAGTGCTTGAAAGGACAATGCGAATGCAAGCTAATATAATATATGTTCATGTTTGACTGTATAATCCGAATGCATAATAAGAATGCATGTTTATATTCCTATGGAATATTGGGTAAATCTTTGGAATGATGAAGTTGAGGCTAACTCAAGGTTGAAATCGTTTTAGATAGTATTGGATATGCAACAAGAGAGTTTTATGTTGAAGAGGTTTCATGAGGAGGAACTAAGTAAAGAGCTCTGTCAAGAGAACATAACTATAACCTTAATGGCTATTAAGAATTAGACAATGGACTGCAAATTCTATTTGTATAAAACCCATGGATTACATTTTAAAAGGTAATGCATGCATAGAGATATGAAAGTGAATGTTGACCAATATGATTTCTCTTTCGTAAATGTGCAGAATGCACTGATTCATAATTAATTTGTGAACTGCATATTGCTGATGTAAGTATGATGCTTATATCCTGGAAAGTTCAAGATGAAATTGGATGAAACTTCTTAAGGAAGAGAAAATGCATATCCCAAAAGGGGATGAACTTCATGGGAAATAAATGAGAAAAGGAGGAACACTCTCCTCACTTTAAACTTTGATTTATTTAACAAAGTGGTAAACCTTTAAAAGAATAGTGGTGAAATCACAGGAAAAGAATTTAATGAATATATTTAAATGAATAAACTTAGTTAAGTCATGTTATTAAAAGGAATAAAATCCTTGGAAATAACCTAGTGAACTTAAAAGTATGGACTATGTAGAAGTAGTTAAAAAAGGGGGAGTCCCTTAACTCTTTTCTTGATGTTTACTGTGTTTCTCTAGGATGAGAAAAAAAAATTGAAATTACTTTTATGTGAGGATGACTCTAACATAAGGCTCTTGATAATTGTATGATTGTAGAGAAAACTAAAAATATGATTACGATTGCACTAGTAGACACATTAAGGAACAATGTGATAGAATGCATGTGTGTGTGTGTGTGTGTGTGTGTATTGGGATATACCTGAAAATGTTTCTATAGAATTAAATGCTATGATACGTGTATTTTTTTTTTTTTTTTGTATGATAGTTGATATAATTGTGAACGTGAAAATGCATGTTATATTGCAGGAAAGGATCGGATTTGTTAAGGAAGAATAGTTGCCAATTGTGGACAACCTCAAGTAGAGGAAGAAAATAAGAAGGCTATTGTTGAAAGGATTAATTAAGGGACCTTAGGAGTCCCCATGAAGCACTATTGATTAGGTAATATAAAAAAGGGTGCTAACATCCAGAACATGTATAAACATTTCCATTCCCATGTGACATGAGAATTGAGAAGGGGTTGGGTAAGAATACCTTTTGAAATTGGTTTATATCTTGATGATATATTTATAACTATAATTGACTAATGTATGTCATTATCACCCAAGAAGGGTATGGTTTAGGAAGGAAGAACTTGGATGACAGGGGGAGGAACCTTTGGCAATCAAGGGTGATTAAAGTCCTTCCAAGAAATTCATGAACAAATGTATCATGAATGCGTAGATCAATCATGAGTAATTAAGAACAAAAGTGCTTACAAGAAACACATTGGTTGAATGCATTGAGGAAACACATAATGTATGGAAAGTAGCATGTATTTTATTTCCCATCATGGAAGGAGGACCTTCTAATTTCATACCATAAATATGAAATAATAAAGAAAGGAAACATGGGTGGCTATGAACATTGACACCCTGATTAACAATAAAGAAAGAATGATTGAATGCACTCATATGAAATTTGAGTTTCATAAAATGTATGTTGATTTCAGGTCATGATCAACTCCAAGTAGGTGACACATTCCGACTGTAATAATAAATATGAATAGAGAGGGTGTGTGGTGAGAAGTTGGTTGAATTCCAATACACCATGGCAAGAGTGCCTAACATGAAAAGTAATAATTTGAACTCAATGCAAGGGTGCATTATGTGTGAATGTGACCATGGACATTGGCACATTCATTAACTTCATTTGATGAATTGATTATGTTTTGAAAGGATTAGTATGTTGAATTGATGTATTTGCATGGAAGCGTAATTCCTTTTATTTTATTGAATATACAAAAATGATTTGATTGAAAGTATGCACAATTTTGAAATTGTTTGGAAGCCAATGAAAGTGTGCAATGAAAATATACTGTACATGAGAGATAAAAATTTGTTTGATTGAATGAAGATGGAATTTAAGGAAGGAGGGTCTTGGATATGGCAGAAAAAGTAATCCAATAAGGAAGACCAATACTTTCCAAGACAAACTATTATGAGAAGGAAAATATCATACTTGTGAATTTGATTCCTCTGTGGGATAGATTTAAAAATGGAAATCTAAAATTTGAAATATGTGGGTAGCAAATTTAAAACTCTTGATTGAAGTTATTGATAATATCTCATGAATTAGTTGTATGCATGTAATATAGGTAAAATCACAGATTTGTTATGAAGTGTAACACCCTATTTCCCCCAGTCTGTAAAAATAACTATATTGGCCAAGAACTATGGAAAACTCAAAGATGTGAATGTTTGATTTGACGGACCTTTGTATAAAAGGTCGATGAATGTAAATTATGTTATGATTGTGTGTTACATGAATATTGGGAGGGGAGATGTGCTAAAAGAGACCACGATGGCTAATGAGAGGTGGTGGAAGGGACCTGGAATGGTTGCGTTAAATTCCACCGAACCAATACCATATTGGTTTTTGCTTGCTCAAAGACCAAAGCAACTCTCTGACACTGGAATGAATTACCTGCCAGGATGGTTGGTGGGTTGGATACTCAAGAGTTAATGAGGGAATGGGGGTGAACCGCCCATTTGTAGAATCTCTCAGACCTGACCACGAATGGGAGAATTCCCGCCACACGCAATCTTGCCGAAAAAGGAAATAAAGGAAGTGTGGGAAAACAGAGAAGAAAAAGCACGCGACAGGGATCACGAAAGAGAACTGGAAAAACTCTGGAAACACAGGGAGATCTGAACATAGGAGAAGGAGAGAGACCTTCTTCCTGGATTATTTTTCTGTATCAGGAGAAGGAGAGTAACCTTCGTTCTTGAATTCCGTTGATCTGGAAGTAGGATACTGAATCTCAAAGCATTTTGGTCTATCTTGGGGGTGGCTAGTGGTAAATCCGTCTAGAGTCACTGAGCCTACAGTTGGGTGGAAATGAGCACCTCTCTCAGAAGTCGCATCACACCTGGTGTTTCTGATAAGTGTTTATATCTTGTATCTTGAATTGAATGTCCTGGACACATGCTCATGTTTATACGCTCATAAATGGTTTCTGTATAGAAGTGTTTGCCTTATGTTTTGATTGAAAATAATGGATGCATGCTTATACTTATATGACCATAATTGGTTTATGTATAGAATGAATAATTTTAGAATATGAGTTTGTTCCCTTGATATTTGTTCCATCTACTTGACTCACGCTATGTCCTGGTTTGATTTCCCGAAGGCACCTCCTCCTGGGAAGTTTCCTCGCATTCCAAAACTGGAGTGAGTTCCTTGAAAAGATTACCATTATAGTAAACCCACGAGTTTACTTTAGCCCTATCATAGAGTTCATAGCTCGGTGAATTAGGAAGGATTTTCAATCAGGTCACCAAGCCTAGAGATAATTATCGAAGAACCCTCTGGAGGATCATGTGATCTGAGTCTGGAAACCTTGTACAAGAAAGAGTAGTTCTCTCAGGTTTCGACGTTTCGGTACCTAGGAAACCAAAGGGAAAAACCCCTCATCTTCGCTAGTCATGAAATCCTGGTACAAGAAACCCCAAATTGGTTTAGTGTGAATAGTTTTCAATGTTTCGGCACCCGGGAAACCAAAGAGCAAGGCCCCTCATCTTTTCCAGTCACAAAATCCTGGTATACGAAACCCTGAACTGGTTTAGCGTGAATAGGTTTCGACGTTTCGGCACTCAGGAAACCAAAGGGCAAGACCCCTCATCTTCGCTAGTCACGAAATCCTGGTATACGAAACCCCAAATCAGTTTAGCGTGAATAGGTTTCAGCGTTTCAGGACCCAAGAAACAAAATGGCAAGACCCCTCGTCTTCGCCAGTTACGAAATCTCGGTATACGAAACCCTGAATCAGTTTAGCATGAATAGGTTTCGGTGTTTCGGCACCCAGGAAACCAAAGGGAAATACCCCTCATCTTTTCCAGTCGTGAAATCCCGGTATACGAAACCTCGAATCGGTTTAGCGTGAATAGGTTTCGATGTTTTGGCACATGGAAACCAAAGGGAAAGACCCCTCATTTTCACAAGTCTTGAAATCCCAGTACACGAAACCCCGAAGCACTTTGTGGTGAGCCCTAGGTCACCATAGATGTTCTTGTGGTAGGAAGGAGGAGTCCCGAAAGGATTTGGACCATCCATTTGTAGAGAATGTGTGGCAAAAGTCTAAAGCCACCGAAGTTCTGGAGATCGGGGAAATAGGAGTGAAGACCTCGCCAAAATCCTGAAAGGTAGAATTCTAGGATTTAATCCAAGATGTTGATCAAGTCGACGATATGGACCATAGATTCGAATGATACTGGGCTTCCAGGTTTCGGGTATTGAAGGAACAAGGGTTACTTGCAACAGGAATCTTGAAAGTTGAGTTCTGGTAGCACCATTTGGTGTTAGCATGTGTTCACTGAGGTGGTTGCATGGAGTAGGAAAAAGAGGAGCCAATGAGCTCGTTATCCCCATTTTGGGTTTCGACACTTCAAGGGGACAAGGAGTTGGGGAGAGCTCACACACAGAAATCCCGAAACACGAAAGATGGAAGCACCCTTTTGGTAATGCCTGTGGTCATAGCCAAAGATCACATGGAGGAGGATAAGGGAAGGGATGGTCAATGCTAGGCCCCATATAAATTCAGGCATTCTATCCCTCGAAGAAAAGACGAAAAAGACAAAAAAATCTAGGTTGTCGTAGTGGGTATGTGAAAAATTGGTATCAGAGCATGGTTACAACACTTGGCTTGCTTGGGATCATGGACAAGTTGTGAAAAAACTCCATTTGAAGTACTCTTAAAAGGAGTAACTCTCTATCTTAACCCCCTTTATCAAAAGTCGAAGTTAAGAATGAAAATTTCTATTGTGTGTATGCATTTGAAAAATATGAATTATGCGCTGATTGTGAATGAATATAATGTTGACTAACAACAAGTGTTTTTATTGCACAACAAGCGGACGATCAACCGCGGGAAATTGCATATTTATAGAATGGTGACGCACCACAAAGTGGGGGATGGCTCCCACAATAGAGACGAAGAGTCTGAAAAAAGGAGAGCAGTAGAGACCCTTCCAGATCTAGTTGAGACTATGAGAAGCCTCATGGTTGAACTATAGATATGCAAGGCCGACAACGAGAGCTTGATAAAAGAGTAAGAGAAGAAAATGGAAATTAATGTAGTCTTGTTGCAGAGTTTATCCGACATACAAAGACAATTGCAGCATGGACCTGACACCAGTCACGTGGACCAATGAAAGACAAAGAGAATTCGAAGCCCACCTGGGATACAGAAACGTGATTTTTTAAGTGGCCACACTGGGAGGAGCACCTCGAGAAAGGTCCACCCCAGAGATAAGGGACAAGCGTTAGATGATTCCTCTGTAAAGGAAACTAGCGATTTAGAGGGATCTTCTAGTAGCAGAATGAGTTCTTATTCCCAAAGAAAATGGAAGAAGCGAAATCATTCCAAAAGTCATAATCTCAAAGAATTCAATAAGGCCAAACCACCCTCTTTTGACGGTGAAATAAAGAAGGGCGAGGAAGCGGAGGCCTGGATGCTTGGACTAAACAAGTATTTCAGAGTCCATGACTTCTCGAAAAACTTGAAGGCCCGAGTAGCCACTTTCAACCTGAATGGGAAGGCTTCCATTTGGTGGGAAGACCTTAAGAATGTAAAAGGGATTCACAAAGAAGACCTATCTTGGGAATGGTTTGAGAAATACTTCAGGAAGAAGTATCTGTTGGAAAAGTATTTCGATGAAAAGACTAAGGAATTCTATGAACTCAAGCTGGGGCAACTCACCATAGAGGAATATGTCAGCAGATTCCTCGAGCTATCGAGGTACGTACCCTATATAAAAGTAGAAAAGGAAAAGGTGCAACGATTCATCAGTGGACTACCTAAGGACTATTAGAATAGAATTGAGTTTGATTAGCCAAAGACCCTAGAAGACACTATCTGAAAGGCAAGATATTGTTATGAACATCTTGGTCATCAGAAAAAACCTCATGAAGGTTGGAAGCAAAAGAATAGTTTTGGATTCCAGAAAAAAGGGTTTAAATCCCCAAGATTTAAAAACTATAAAAAGGACTCAAGGATGAGCTTCCCAACCCGAAGTGTACACCAAAAAAATTTCCCCTCCCAGAGCAGAAATAAACCTTTTGGATCTACCCCAGGAAAGATTGATAACCCGAAGACAGAACCCTTGAAATGTTGGGGTTGTGGAAAAGAACATCTACTAAGGGACTGCCTGCACCGACAATAGAACAATCAGAGAATATACAACATTCAAGAAGCTACCACCATTAATGACATGGCTAGGAGTGTGCCGTAAATTTATGCAGCCTTAGATAATAAACAAGCTGATCACCAAGATTCAGTGGTGGAGATGGAAGGTATGATCACCAACCATCTAGTGTCTATTCTAATTGACCTTGGTTCAAATTTGAGTTATATAGCCCCTAAGGTTGTTGATAAGTGTAAATTATAGCCACATAAACATGCCAAGCCATGGTTGGTACAATTAGCCACTTGCATCAAAAGAAAGGTAGCGGAGGTCATACCGGCTTGCCAATTCACTATGGGTGAATTCCCCACCCAAGCAACCCTTAACATACTACCCCTAGGATCGTATGACCTGTTGATTGGTATGGACTAGATAGCCACATATAAAGCCAGATTGGATTGTTACCATAAAACCTTAGAATGTGTAAGTGAAGAAGGAAGAAGGATAACCCTTCAAGGGATCCAAAAACCTGTCTCGGTGAGGCAAATATCAACCCTTCAAATGAGAAAGTATTGTAGAAAGGGATGTCCACTATATGTGATACAGGTGTTGAATTAGTTGAAGATGACAAACCAAGCCTCAAAGACCACCCCGCACTAAGAGAATATAGAGATGTATTTCTGGAAGAGGTACCGGGTCTACCTCCAAGAAGGGACATTGACTTCTCGATAGAACTTGCACCAGGAGCGGTGCCAGTGTCTAGGACACCCTATAGGATGAGAACACCCGAGCTAATTGATCTTAAATTACAACTAAAAGAAATGATGGAAAAAGGCTATATCCGACCCAACGTGTCTCCGTGGGGAGCACCAGCCCTATTTTTGAAAAAGAAAGACGGTACCCTCCAACTGTGCATAGATTATAGACAACTCAATAAGGTAACCATAAAGAACAAGTACCCCTTACCTCGGATTGATGACTTGTTCGATCAATTGGGAGGTGCTTCCATCTTCTCAAAGATTGAATTGATATCTGGATACCATCAAGTCTGAATAAAGGGTGAAGACATCCAAAAAACTGCCTTCAGGACGAAATATGGTCACTATGAGTTTGTGGTAGTACCATTTGGATTAACTAATGCCCCTGCCACTTTTATGTGCTTGATGAACAATGTGCGCAGTAAATTCCTAGACAAATTTGTACTGGTTTTTATTGACGATATATTAATTTACTCCAAGAATAGAGAGGAACATCTTAGACTTGTGCTTCAAGTGCTAAGAGAACATCATCTCTATGCCAAATTTAGCAAGTGTGACTTTTTCCAGAAGCAAATACATTACTTAGGCCATGTCATATCTGAAGAGGGAGTAGCAGTAGACCCCGACAAGAGCAGGTCTATCATGGAATGGCCTACTGCAAAGGATGTTGCATATATCAGATCCTTTATGGGCTTAGCAGGATACTATAGGAGGTTTATAAAAGGATTCTCCAAGATTGGTTGTCCAATCACTGCCCTCCAAAAGAAGGGAGCTAAATTCATGTGGACACAAGAATGTGAAGAAAGATTTCAATCCCTAAAAAATCTACCGACCCACACACCCGTATTGAAGATTGTCGATCCTGAAGCTGACTTCCTTGTGTGCACAGATGCCTACAAGGAAGGGCTCAGAGGAGTCCTTATGCAAGGAGGAAGTGTAGTCTACTATGAATCCCAAAAATTGAATGAGCACAAATTCAACTATGTGATCCATGATCTAGAGATGGCTGCCATAGTGCATGCCTTAAAAATGTGGAGGCATTACCTCCTGGGAAGGAAATTTGTAGTTATGACAGACCACTATGGATTGCGATATCTGTTTGACCAACCAAATCTCAATGCCATACAAGATAGGTGGATGGCACTCCGTAGCGAGTTTGATTTTGAAACAAAACATGTTAAAGGAAAGGAAAATAAGGTGGTCAATTCCCTTAGCAGAAGTATGAAAACAATTCACTTGGAAACGGTGATCACCTGCGAGACGAATGTCAAAGAAAGAGTCATGAATGCATAAGAAATAGACACATCCTTCTAGACCGTGACCTCGTACCTAGAGAAAGAACCCACAGAGATAAAGTATGAAGGCTACCAGATGATAGATGGAGGTCTGCTAACTTACAAAAACATATTGTATATTCCAGATTGTGACAACTTGAAGAGGTTCATAATGGATGAACTACATAAAATATCATATACTGGTTACCCGGGATATCAGAAGATGATCACGGCCACTAGGAAATAATCCTATTAGCCTGGGTTTAAGAAATACATAGCTAAGTGCCTAGAATGACAACAGGTTAAAGAAGAATACCGGCACCCAGCAGGATTATTACAACCTCTACCAATCCTAGAATGAAAATGGGAAACCATTTCCATGGATTTCATCATCGGATTACCAACCTCGACCAGGTAGAATGATGCCATCATGGTGGTGGTGGATAAATTGAGCAAGTCCACCCATTTTATCCCGGTCAAATCAACTTGCAAGGCAATAGATATTGCCAACATATTCATGAAGGAGATATTCAGACTACATGGTATGCCTAAAAAGATCATGTCTGACAGAGACACGAAATTTACTTCCAACTTTTGGAAATCCTTGATGGCTGGTCTAGAGACCAAATTATTGTTTAGCATAGCCTATCATCCTCAAACTGATGGACAGATGGAAAGAGTGAACCAAATATTAGAATACATGCTAAGAATGCATGTAATGCATCAACCTAAAAAGTGGGAAGATTACCTGCCACTGATGGAATTTGCCTACAATAATGGCTACAAGAATCCCTGAAGACGAGTATTTTCGAAGTCCTCTATGGTAGACCATGCAACACTCCAGTTAGTTGGAGTAACCCATTAAAACTAATTACTATTGGACCCAACATGTTGAAATAAATGGAACAACAAGTGATTCATATAAAACAAAATCTAAAGGTCGCTCAGGACAGACATAAACGTTACGCCGACTGAAAGAGAACTCCAAGAGAATTCAAGATGGAAGACCATGTATATCTCAGAGTTAGGCCCAGGAAGAGTTCCCTGAGGATGGGAGCTTGTGCAAAGTTGGCACCTCGATATTGTGGACCCTTTGAAGTTCTATATAGAGTGGGACATGTAGCCTATAGGCTAGCACTTCCTCCCACAGTAAAAGCACATAATGTTTTCCATGTTTCATTATTGAAGAAATATGTACACGATTCTAATCATATAATTGACTGGTTTGTGATCCAGGTGGAACCGGAGGGAGAATTCCTACTAGAACCTCAATGCATACTGGACAAAAAGGAAACCCCACTCAGGAACCGAACCATTGTACAGGTCAAGATGCAGTGGAAACATTTTGGCTTAGATGAGGTTACATGGGAAATGGAAGATGCCATGAAACATGCATATCCGATTTTGTTTACTTCTGTACATACACGTCATATTGATAGATAGAACATCGAGGATGATGTTCCTTTAAGTGGGAGGGAATTGTAACACCTTGTTTCCCCCAGTCTGTAAAAATAACTATATTGGCTAAGAACTATGGAAAATTCAAAGATGTGAATGTTTGATTTGACGGACCTTTGTATAAAAGGTCGATGAATGTAAATTATGTTATGATTATGTGTTGCATGAATGCTGGGAGGAGGGATGTGCTAAAATAGACCATGATGGATAATGAGAGGTGGTGGAATGGACCTGGAATGATTGCGTTAACTTCCACTGAACCAATACCGTACTGATTTTTACTTGCTCAAAGACCAAAGCAACTCTCTAACCCTGGAATGAATTACCCACCAGGATGGTAGGTGGGGAGGATCCTCAAGAGTTAATGAGGGGATGGGGGTGAACCGCCCATCTATAGAAGCTCTCAGACCTGACCATAGACGGGGGAATTCACGCCACACACAATCTTGTAGAAAAAGTCAATAAAGGAAGTGTGGGAAAACAAAGAAGAAGATGCACTTGGTTAGTTGGGAAAAAACCACCAAATCCTTCATGGAAGGAGGTCTCAATTTTAAAAATACAAGGACTCAAAATCTGGCTTTAGGGGCAAAGCTTCTCTGGAAAATGATCACCGGCAAAGCCACTTGGAGTAAGTGAGCGCTTTGGAAGAAATACTTTCGAGGGGCTCGGGACAGAAGTTTAGAACTCCCAGGTAAGGAGGTGAAAAGCTCTCCCATCTTTGCACTTTGCAAAAAAGTGCTCCCTCTCTTCACCCCCCATCTAACTTGGGTTCCGAGAAATGGAAGGAAAATAAGAATATGGACAGACTCAACAATGGGTGATCCTCCGTTAGACCAGCACCAGGAACTACAAGGACTCAAAAGATGGATGGACAGCCAAAACATCTTAACACTCTCAGACATATCAGTTTGGGGAGATGAAAGACCTCACCCATGGCAAGGATGGGCAGTCCCAAATAGACCAGCTGTGCTAGATAATCAATGGGCTGCTCTCAAGAAGTGTCTCCAAGGGAAAGCCCCTTTAAAAAAAACAGGTAAGGATGACCGAGGATGGGGTAGGAATGCCAAGGCTTACACCACAGCAAATGGTTACCAACTATTCAACTCAATTCCCACTGCAATGACAAATCCAGCGAGATGGAAAGCAGTCTGGAATTATAGATCCCTCCCAAAAATTGACCACTTCAGCTGGACCTTGGCACACAAGAGTATCCCAACGGGGGAGAATCTCCGAAGAAGGGGCTGGGAAGGCCCCTTTTGGTGCCCTCTATGCCTCCAAGCAGAAGAAACTACTGACTACACCCTCCTAAATTGCAGCTATGCAAAAGAAGTCTGGATGAAGGTCATAGGCCCCCAATTAGCCACAAACCTCCCTCCTGATGTAATAAGTCTGCTACTTCAATGGGAGTCCCTGTTCCCATTTGCCGATAAGAAAAGAAACCATGCTAGCTGGATATGGGGAATACTTCCAAAGTTTGTTCTATGGAATCTCTGGTTAGAGAGAAATCATAGAATTTTCAGAGATAACCAACTAAGTGTAGACAWAATTGGCATTAAAATTCAAGCAATGTTGGGGGAATYTGCTGMTCACCTCTGCCCCACAGTAAAGCTTCACAAYTTGGAYGAAGACCAGAAGAGTTGGATAGCCCAATTCAACATCCCAGGGTTAGGAAGCCAACAAGGAAGTCACCYAATRCATGAAAGATGGGAGATCAGGGAAAATGAAACGGAATTTGCCAAATGGAAAAGCAAAATTAAAACGCCCATCCTCTACTTTGATGGGGCCTCGAAAGGGAACCCAGGCCAGGCTGGGGGAGGGGGCATCATTGAAGATCCCAGACAAGACAAAGCAACGCAATTTGCCATTGGACTCGGCATAGAGTCCAACAACCGAGCTGAAGCCTTGGCGCTCTGGCAAGGGATGAATTTGGCAATCACCCTCAGAATACAGGACTTGGCAATAATAGGTGATTCCAGAATAATCATACAGGCTATTACCAAGAGATCCGCAACCCAAAGCATCCACCTCAACAACCTCCTCGATAAAATCCACCTCCTATTAAGGAAGTTGAACACCTATCACTGCTATCACGTTTTAAGGGACTTAAATCGAAATGCTGATAAAGAAGCCAACAAAGGCGTTCTATTGAATGATGGAGAGTTGTCAGTGAACGACATCATTGAAAGTGTGGAAATCCCATGACCCATTGCAGCTCAAGGGAAAACCAAACACGACACTGTAATAGAGCTGGAACACAGTTGCTGAAACACAACTGATGGAACACAAGTGCTGGAACACAACTGCTGGAATACAGATGCTGGAACACAACTGCTGGAACACAGATGCTGAAACACAGAAGTTGAAACACAGTTTCTGGAACACAACTGTTGGAACACAGATGCTGGAATACAGATGCTGGAACTCAGCTGCTGGAACACAGATGCTGAAACACAGTGCTGAAACAGAGCTGAAACAGATGCTGGAACACAGTGCTGAAACAAGCTGGAACACAGTTGCTGAAACACAGATGCTGGAACTCAAATGCTGGAACAAAACTGCTGAAACACAGATGTTGACTCACAGAGATGAACAGAGTTGGATCTTATGCTGAATCACAGTGCTGTAACAGCTGAAACACAGTGTTGTAACAGCTGAAACACAATGCTAAAACACAGTGCTGGACCAATTGCTGAAATAAAGTGGTTTTACATATGTTAAAACAAAGCGCTGGGGACCCAGTGCTGGAAATTATGCTGAAACAACGCAAGATCCTATGCTGAAACAGTGTTGCATAACATCTGAACTTTGATCTACAGGCCCGAAGAAACTTGGGGCATTTTGTAACAGATTATGTGGCTTTGCCACCCCTCTAATATAAACCATAACCGTTTTCGTAAAAAAAAAACTCTCTAACCCTGGAATGAATTACCCACCAGGATGGTAGGTGGGGAGGATCCTCAAGAGTTAATGAGGGGATGGGGGTGAACTGCCCATCTGTAGAAGCTCTCAGACCTGACCATAGACGGGGGAATTTGCGCCACACACAATCTTGTAGAAAAAGTCAAGAAAGGAAGTGTGGGAAAACAAAGAAGAAAAAGCGTGTGATAGGGATCGCAGAAGAGAACTGGAGAAACTCTGGAAACACAGGGAGTTCTAAACATAGGAGAAGGAGAGTGACCTTCATCCTGGATTATTTTTTTGTATCAGGAGAAGGAGAGAAACCTTCTTCCTTGGCTTACGTTGAGAGGGAAGTAGGAAACTGAATCTCAAAGCATCATGGTCTAGCTCGAGGTGGCTAGTGGTAAATCCGTCTGGAGTCACTGAGCCTACGGTTGGGTGGAAATGAGCACCCTCTCAGCAGTCGCATCACACCTGGTGTTTTTGATAAGTGTTTACATCTTGTATCTTGAATTGAATATCCTAGACGCATGCTCATGTTTATACGCTCATAAATCGTTTCTGTATAGAAGTGTTTGCCTTATGTTTTGATCGAAAATAATGGATGCATGCTTATACTTATATGACCATAATCGGTTTATGTATAGAATGAATAAGTTCAGAATACGAGTCTATTCCCTTGAGATTTGTTCCATCTACTTGACTCACACTATGTCTTGGTTTGATTTCCCAAAGGCACCTCCTCCCGGGAAGTTTCCTCGCATTCCAAAACCGAAGTGAGTTCCTTGAAAAGACTACCATTATAGTAAACCCACGAGTTTAATTTACCCCTGTCACAGAGTTCATAGCTCGACGAATTAGGAAGGATTTTCAGTCAGGTCACCAAGCCTAGGGATAATTACCCAAGAACCCTCTGGATGATCATGTGATCTAAGTCTGGAGACCTTGTACAAGAAAGAGTAGTTCTCTCAGGTTTCGGCATTTCGACACCTAGGAAACCAAAGGGCAAGACCCCTCATCTTCGCCAGTTGTGAAATTCCAGTATACAAAACCTCAAATCGGTTTAGCATGCATAGGTTTCGATGTTTCAGAACCTAGGAAACCAAAGGGCAAGACCCCTCATCTTTTCTAGTCGCAAAAACCTGGTATACGAAACCTCAAATCAGTTTAGCGTGAATAGGTTTCGGGGTTTCGGCACCTGGGAAACCAAAGGGAAAGACCCCTTGTCTTCACCAGTCATGAAATCCTGGTATACGAAACCCCGAATCGGTTTAGCATGAATAGGTTTCGATGTTTTGGCACCCAGGAAACCAAAGGGCAAGACCCCTCGTCTTCACCAATTGTGAAATCTCAGTATATGAAACCCCGAATTGGTTTAGCGTGAATAGGTTTCAACGTTTCAGCACCCGAGAAACCAAAGGGAAAGACCCCTCATCTTCTCCAGTCATGAAATCTCAGTATACGAAACCTCAAATCAGTTTAGCGTGGTTCCGGTGTTTTGCCACCCGGGAAACCAAAGGGAAAGACCCCTTGTTTTCACAAGTCACGAAATCCTAGTACACGAAACCCCGACGTGCTTTGTGGATGAGCCCTAGGTCACCAAACAGGCTCTTGTGGTAGGAAGGAGGAGTCCTGAAAGGATTTGGACCATCCATTTGTGGAGAATGTGTGACGAAGGTCTAAAGCCACCAGGGTTCTGGAGATCGGGGAAATAGGAATGAAGACCCCACCAAAATATTGAAAGGTAGGATGCTGAGATTTAATCTAGGCCATTGATCAAGTTGACGATCTGGACTATAGATACGGATGATACCGGGCTTTCAAGTTTCAGGGATTGAAGGAACAAGGGTTCCTTGCAACAGGAATCTCGAAAGCTGAGTTCCAGTAGCGCCATTTGGTGTTAGTGTGTGTTCACTAAGGTGGTTGCATGGAGTAGGAAAAAGGGGAGCCAAGGAGCTCGTTAACCCCATTTCGAGTTTCAACACTTTAAGGGGACATGGAGCCGGGGAGAACTCACACACAGAAATCCCAAAATGTGAAATATGGAAGCGCCTTTTTGGTAAGGCCTGTGGTCATAGCCAACTATCACATGGAGGAGGATAAGGGAAGGGATGGTCTACGCTAGGCCCCATAGAAATTCGGGGATTCTGTCCCTTGAAGAAAAGATGAAAAAGACAAAAACATATAGGTTTTCGTAGTGGGTATGTGACATGAAGGGACATATGTTGGTTGTCAAGATGGAAAGCATGGAAATGACTATTGTTGGAACATGAGAACCCTGTGATATGCAATGATCACCATAAAGAATGTTGTTTCGTGGTAACACAGGATAGAGGGACACCTCGACAAGAGAAATTTAGAGGTATGCCTTGGTTGTAAGAGTCAGTGAATTCTTTGAAGCTCTTTTTGTGCTATAAATCCTTGGCAGGCAAGATGGATCACTCGAGGGACTTTATAGTAGAGAAGGGGATGCCTGAGCTTGATCCAGGAAGGTGAGTGACCACAAAGAAGAGGAGACTTTGATGACATTTGTAATTTATTGATTACAATCATGAGAACAATGGGTATGTCAAGGAAAATAGATAGCCAAGTAAATGTGACATCCATATGGATGTAGATACATGAACCACACATATAAGTTTTGTGTTTATGTGTGAATTTTCCTCTTAAATTATGAACAACAATAAAACATTTTTGCATAAAATTTGGGATTAATATGCTTGTTGTTTGAAATTTTTGTAGGCATGAGAAAGAAGAGGAAAACATTGTTGAAGTAGATGAAAAATGAAAACATGGTTGGTTTTGTTGAGATGAAAAGAACATCGAGGATGGTGTTCTTTAAAGGGGGAGGGGATTGTAATGCCCATGTTTTTCCCAATTTGTAAATGTAAATTATATTATGGTTTACGCCAACTAGGTGATTGTGGGTGTTGGTGCAATTATATGTATAATATATTACCAAACATAAATTATCGACTGGGATTCATAATCAATAGATTTGTTACACTATATATGCCATCAACAGGTGGTTTAACTATGTTTGATCAATATAGACTAAATAAAAAACACTCAAAACCATCACTCTATTTTACAATTTTCAATCTATCTTCCTCACACAGCTTAAAGATCAGAAAGAAAAACTCATAAATAAAATCCAACAAGTATGTGATCTAAAGGTTATTTCTCAGGTAATGAATCTTTCCATTTATAGGTTCATGAAATAAAAATATGGACTTTGACTTTGTCCCCTGTAGCAACTAATTTCAATAGTAAATTGTAATCAACTTTCTACACACAATATTGAAAAGGAAATCACTTATAACTTAATCAATTATGAAAGAAACTCCAGGTGTACTGAGATACTCCATTATAGGTTCATGTAGGGTGGGAGATGGAGATCTTACTCCTGTAATAACTCACTTCAAACTTGCAAAAAATTCTTATCTAATTATGTACACTCTTCAAAATCAATTGATGCAACATAAAAGGAAATTCAATACAATCTTCCAATCTTGCAATTCTAGAAAAATACTTCATTTCTACACATGAAGCAAAAATCTTATCGAGATTTTCCATTTGTTCGTTCATGTAATACAAAATATGGACTCTCGATTTGATCCCATACTAACAAACTTAAGACTTCTAAATAAATTCTGAAGGCAATCAAAACAGTGTAATTAAATTCACAACTCATTCATAAATATCTAGCAATCACAATATGGTATCAAGACTATGTAAATTTGAATTAAAAATTAACAGAAAATCGAATTAATAGATGCAAGACTAGGTACCGGATAAATAACAAATAGGTGCAGGAATGAAAAACTACATTAATAATTTACAACAAAATTACCTGGCTAGATCGGTGGGCCCTTAATTATACCAACAAGGAAGTTTTTAAAACTCATGGAATATCAAAGTCTAAAGAATGCATAAAATCATCGAACCTGAATTTGTATTAACCTTCAACCAACAAGTAGTAGTTTACAGGGAATCCATATTCAAAATGAAATATGGTAGCATAACATTATTATATGTCCCTTCCTCAAACCTATGATGTCTTATTTATACATAAAAAACCATTAGGGTGTAGTTGAGATCAAATCCTAAAGTTCAAATCTCGAATTTTACATTTCTGGGCACAAATCTAAAAAAAATGGGTTTTTCATCAATTCGGGAAAATTTGAGTTGAAGATCCACCCATAACTCTTAAACTGTTTTGAATTTTGAAAATCATCTTATATTTTACTCAATTTTCCATATTCTAGACAAAACCTGTATCGTATAATTTCTAGATCTGATACCATATGCACAAAAATCGAGGTGCAAGTTAGCAGTTTGAGATTTCTACTAATTTTTGCAGAATCATTCCCCCTACACTGGAGGTCCACACGTGGGATATGGGTGAATTATTCCACATGTGTTCACATCTTGATAACATTCTGGACAAAACCCATGTCCCTAATTTTCCTCTAGAAGCATTGAAAATTTTCGAACTATATCTGGCACCGGATGCCTGTAGGATGCTGGTACTGGATGAGCACATGTGACAAATAAACACTGGTACCATATGAACACAGGTATCTGATGACTGTAAAACCTTATGGTACCATATGACTTGGAGTATGAGTATCGAATGACCTTGAGTGTCATCTTAGAACCCTGTCTTAATACGATTTCCACAACAAGGTTATTAGATGGAATAAAGTGCATAGATAACCATTATAACTATCAATAAACCAAGAAAATCAAAGGTTAAACATTTATTACCTCATGTAAACCAATATATATCCAAATGAGGGTATCATTATGAAAAATGAATGGATTACTCATAGTTTTAGGAAACATATTCAATATAGGTCGCAAAAGTAAGGTGTCTGTGGATGTCAAAAAGGAGACCCAATAGTGGGGTGAATATTTAAAAATTATTGGCCATGAGACCACTAGAGGAAAGAGTGAGGAAACCTAGAAAGGGAGGGGGGGGGGGGGG
>ML780186.1:241029-273479 GCA_009831015.1 Picea engelmannii | reverse complement strand
GTTTCATCATGTTAATATGAACCAATCCTCCTTGTTGAAATATCTGATTTGGAAATAATAAGTTATTTCCCTTTTTTTCTTGATTTCAAAGTAAATTAGTTAATGAGGGAGGATGGTAGTTGAACAACCAACTACCCCAAATGAATCCAGGTATGGGATATTAGGTGAGGATAATAGAAACTGTCAACCATAGGTACAATAGAGTGTCATTTTATATAGCCCTAGTTTGACCCCACGGGTTCCTTCTAGAATAAGGAAGAGGATGGTCAAGAACATTATTGTGTTGTGAATATGTGCATGGGAGGGCCTTGGGGGTCATTACGTGAGGGGTTAGAGGCGCAGAAGGAGGGGAGTGAGCCCATGAATGGGAAGAGAGATGAGGATCTAAAATTTAGATTTTTTTTGTGGGGCCTAGTGGAGAATCCAGGAACCTGACCTAAGAAAGAGGTCATGAGATTGATGCTTCGAGGGTATATGATAAACCTCAATTAGGCCTGGGCTAGGTGGGTGACAAGATATTTTTTCTAACATTAATGTAACCCTAATTTACCAATCTATCTGAGAACCAGAGAGATATCTCTCTAGTGGTATCATGGCTTGGCATGGGGGTGGCTCAAACTATAGAGATTTAGTGCATTTGAGCCTATGGTTGGGTTGAAAGGTGTACACCCATAGTCAGTTGGTTGGTTAGCTTCTTTGCAACACAGATAAGTACTTGTATGCTCTGCGAGTAGAGTGAAAATAATGATTGTTGTATGTATTTTCTCTTAAATGGGCATGCCTTGAAATGAACTGAATGGTTTTAACTTGTGATGCATTCATAGTAATGATGTTTGTTTCATTGGAAATACTTGCATGTCAATGACTGTCGGATGGCAAGAGGTAAATGTACACACACACACACACACACACACACACACACATATGCTTTATGTGTGCATGAGAGGTAAATGTACGCACACACACACATAAATATATATGATGTACTAATCGGGTTCCCATATAAAGGAAATTGGTTCCATATGAATCAAATGATGACTCTTGAGGGGGATGCAATGTCGAATTATCCTAAAAGGGGTAAAAAACTAATTGTAAACCTTGATTATTTCCTATTTTTGGAAAGGAAGGATTGCAAGGCCTGGAGTCTTCATCGAAAGCTCATGAATCGATAGAAGCAGTGAAAAAATATGGTAGAGTGAGCTTGGAAGAGACAGTTCAACGGTCAAGTCCCATGTTTATCCCTCGTTTGTCGATACCCTTATAGATAGAACCAGGAGAAGAGTCATAGGAGTACTAAGACCAAACTTAAACCATAATTCCGCTCAAATCCATGTGATAACTAGCAAGACACAGGATTCGTTGGATCAATGAAGGATTCGAGTCATATTTGTCTGATCATACCGAACATATGTGAGCTAGGATAAGGTATCAGGTAATCTGAATGTTAGGCCCCCAACGTATTGGGATACCCAGAAAATGGCCAGAGAATTATACCCGACAGATCAAGGTTTACATGGGTGGTTCCACCCCCTTTTTTTCATGTAAACGAGAGAAAATTATGTCATGATGACGTGTTGTGCCAACCTGGTAGACATGGCATCAAGAGATTGACACTTAGCAGTGTTTTATTAGTCGGTGGAGTGGGTGCGTGGGCCATGTTGGGATAAAACTTTTAGGGACCTAATCTCCCTAACCCCTCACATAGGTAGAATAATATAATTCCATGTAATAAAGGCCAATATTAATATGGCCTAGCAATAAGGAAGAATAAGTCAAATGTACGAAGACCTAATATAAGCTTCCACTTCTTGAAGGATCATCCTCTAGATTGTTCTTTTGGATAGATAGATTTAGTATAAATAGGAGAAGAGGGTATGAGAAATATTGTCTTGGAGATTATTGTAATAGGGCTTTGTTTGTTGGAGGTTTCCCCCTTGAAAAGGCAAGTGAACATTGTTATCATTAATCAAGGTGCTCTTTCTGGTGTTATTCTGGTATTATTCTGGTGTTTTTTTGGTTATATCATTGTTTCTCTGCCATTTCTATGCTAAAATATTTATGTTCTGCATACTATTTTATATCTGGAATACTACAAGTGATATCAGAGCACCTTCCTTGGCAGAAAATTGTGGGTTAATTTTTTTTTTCCAGGGTAGAGACATATTCTGGAATCTTAAAGCTACAGAGATCTATCGTTCAACACATAAATCCATGATCGGGGAAGCATACATGCAAGAACTACAAGTGGCTTTTAATATCACATATATTGGCCACCTTTGTAACCCATGTTGGTACCCCTTTGAGTGGTAGCACATCAGACAACACCTATATATGGATCAACCTAAATATCCTGAATCCCTCCATACATAAACTGATTGGTATCCTTACTACTATAGTTCCATTGAGAACAACACTCGAGAAGATACTCTCTAGTAACTAGGTAGTCAGGTAGTATGGCTAAAGGCACAGTTTAACCCCCTTAGTTGGTTCCATGAGATATTGGGTCGAGTACTACTGTTGGACCCCACATGTATATTAGAGAGCTATAGCACAGGGAAAACCCTTTTATGTAGAAACCCTAAATATCCTACCCCTGGGACCAAAAAAAAATAGAACAGACAAGATCTATTGCCACGCAACTATGTCTTCTACATTCTGGTTGTGAAATTACTACACATTTCCTCTTATTAACCATTTGGGAATTTTGTCACTGTAGTATTATTCAGGCTAGAGTATAACTCCGCAAGAGTAAAATGAATGGTGGTCCTACTGGTATAGTTATTTGGGAGCTATCCCACTGGGTTCCTCTCTTCGCTCCGATTCCATTGATACCTATGATTTTTAACAAAACAAATTTGTGGACCTAACCCTTCTATGACACCCTTATTTGGCCCCTATTCCATTGGATCCCCCTTTTCTCCTTGATTGCAGTGGTACCTATAATTTAACACCCTTCTTCTTAGTGGTCCCACCCACCCCTCCAAACTCCTTTTGTTTCCCCTAAACCATTTTCCTTCCCATTTTTCCAAATGGCTACCACACTAGCCCAAGAACTCAATACCTTGATTGCTGACACCCACCAGAACAAGGAAGACATCAAGAATATAAATGACAACCTTAGCTCAATAAATCCATCTATTCAGTTCCTCTAGGAACAATGTTCCTACATCAAATACCTAAAATACCTAAAAGCCACCTTTGAACACTTCATGGGTCATTCTCAGAACCCTTCCTCTTATGAGCAACCATCTTATCAGGATGACCATGACTCTTCCCATTACCGAGGTCCTTATACTACCCATTTTTCTTGATACCTCTACCCTCAAATAATTGAGGTGAAAAAATTTGATGGATTGGATCCCACATGTTGGGTCACCCAAATGGAACATTATTTCTCTTTGCATGGAATTATTCATGATTTATCTAATCTTCGTTATGGTGTCCTACATCTAGATTTGGAACAATGGAAATGGTGGAAATGGCAAAAAAAGGCATGCCAAGGGTATGTTGCTTGGACACAGTTTGTGGCCGAGATTTATGACCTCTTTGACTCTAACATGGTCGTTTGACCAAGTTAAAGTAGTCTGGGACAGTGGAATACATTATTGCCACATTTTAGCATTTGGCTTTCAGAACAGAGGGCATGACAGATTATTTCTTTAGGGAATTATTTATCAGTTGCCTCAAAGATGAAATTCGTTCCCATGTTCTCATGAAACGACCCCATACTTATTTGTAAGATATTCAACAAGACAGGGAAGAAAAATATATTGTATCCTCCCAGACCCACAAACCCTTCTTTCCTCCTCGTCCCAAACCCACCAATTATGCCCCTCCCGCAACTCCCCTCAAGATCCAAAAATTAACCAGGGCTGAAATGGTTGAGCGCCAACTCAAGGGTCTTTTTTATAATTGTGATGACAAATATTTTCCCAGGCACATGCGTAAAGAACAAAAGATTTTTATGGTTGTGACTGAGGATATTTTTGAAGAATATGTTGTTGTTCCACCTATGGAGGAACTACCACTTCCATATGATATGACCCCACCCTTTGATCCACCAGATGTTGACCCCGTGATTTCACTTAATGCCCCCATTGGCTTCTCTTCTTCCCAGACTCTCAAATTAATTGGTTACATCAAAAATATGAAATTCATTATCCTTGTGGACAGTGGTATCACCCATAATTTTATTCATCCTCGCATTTCCAAAGAATTCAATTGTTACATCCGTGTCGTCAATAATTTTTAAATCATGATTATCAATGGCGGTTCCATGAAATGTGGGGGACGATGTGAAAATGTGTGACTCCAAATTGGTCAGTATCACCTCAAATCCCATATGTTTTCTATAGACATGCGTGGTTGTGACATTGTTCTTGGTTTCGAATGGTTACACACTCTAGGCCCCATTCTCGTGGATTTTAAGGACTTAACAATGAAATACCATGAGGAGGGACAAAAATATAAGTTCCAAGGCATCACAATAGGCTCCCCTGAGATCATCAATTCCCATCACATGGAAAAGATCCTAAAAAGTGTTCATTCGGTCATTATAGCCCAACTCCACTCCATTCATGTTTTTGAGACACCTTTTGTGCATCCCGAACACCAATATATCCACTCCCACCACCAAGTTGTTTTTACCACTCCCAAAGAACTTCCCCCTTCCCGTGGATTCCATGATCATTCGATCCCTCTCATCCTAGATAGTCTTCCTCCCAATGTTTGGCCTTATCGTCATCCCTTTTCTGAGAGGAATGAAATTAAGAAAATTGTTCATGAATTGGTAGAATCATGTGTTATCCATCTCAGTACTATCCCCTATCATGGATGATTTTAGGGGCTAAATTTCACTCACGGGCTAATTTTCCATGGTTTTTCCAAAAATGAGATTCACTATTTTAAAAATGATTCACCCAAATTCTATAGAATAAAATTATTTTACCTTAAAAATCGTCAAAATTTTATAAAAACTATATAGATTCCTTAGAAATTTGAATATTATTACAAAAATATAGCCAAACATTTATAGTTAGCATATGAAGGATTAGAAATATTTGCTAAGGTTTCTACATTTTAAAATAAATTTCCATCCTTAAAATCATCCTTGTCCCCTATTCTTCTCATGTGGTCATGGTACTCAATAAAAAAGGTACTTAGTGCATGTGTCCTAATTTCCACGCCCTCAACAAACTCACAATCAAAGACAAATTCCCCATTTCTTTCATTGATGACCTCTTGGATGAATTGAGTGGTTCTCAGTACTTCACCAAAATGGATCTATGTTCTAGCTACCACCAAATCCATATGAAAGAAGAAGACATTCCCAAGACTACATTTTGCACTCATGAGGGTCATTATGAATTCTTGGTAATGCCCTTTGGATTATGTAATGATCCTTCCACTTTCCAAATTCTTATGAATCATGTATTATGTCCTTTTCTCTGTCATTTTGTCTTAGTTTTCTTTGATGATATTCCCATCTATAATAAAAATTGGCCATCCCATCTCTCCCATGTGAATCAAGTTCTCCATATACTCTCTAAGCACCAAATTTTCCTTAAACAATCTAAATGTGCCTTTGGTGCCTCAGAAGTGGAATACCTAGGTCATCTTGTCAATAAGGATGGTGTCTGAGTAGATCCTAAGAAAATTAAATATATGTAGGATTGGCCTCACCCTAAAAATCTTAAGAGCTTGCATGGTGTTTTGGGTTTAACGGACTATTATAGGAAGTTTGTTCGGAATTATGGAAAAATTGCATCTCCTCTCACTTCTATCCTTAAAAAGAATGCTTTCACTTGGAATTTAGTTGTGGATCATTCCTTCCAAGCCTTGAAAGATGTTATCTTCTCGACCCCTGTCCTAGCACTTCCAGACTTCATAAATACATTCGTATTGGAATGTAATGCTTCCAGGAAAGGAATTGGAGCCATCCTCATGCAAGATGTCAGGCATTTGACCTTCACTAGCAAACAACTTTCAGAGAGACATTTGTTCCAATCCATTTATGAAAAGGAAATGTTATCTATTATGCATGTTGTGTATCTCTGGCATCCTTGTTTATTCGACCAATGATTCTAAATCAAAACTGGTCATCAGAGTCTCAAGTATTTCCTAGAACAATGAATTTCATCCCATCGTAGCAAAAATGGGTGAACAAGATACTTGGCTATGATTATGAGATCATTTACAAGAAGGGAAAGGAAAATGCAGTGGTCGATGCTCTTTCTCGGAAATATGAAGAAGACGAGTCAATTTTCTCCCTCTCCTTCATTGTACCATATTGACTCCAAGTTGTTCGTCAGGAATGGATGCAAGACCCCAAAATTTCTAGCATGCTCCACCAATTGCAACACAATTCTTCAGTTTATCCAAGCTACTCTTGGCATAATGAAAAGCTCCTCTACAAAGGCCATTTTTATTTATGCAAGAAATCACAACTTAAATCCATAGTGATTTCTGAACTTCATGCCTCACCCACGGTCAGGCATTCAAGCTTTACAAAAACATATGAATGGGTCAAATGTTCTTTTTTCTGGGATGGTATGAAACAGGAAGTCCACACCTTTGTGGTTGAATGTGAGGTCTGTCAACACAATAAGGGAGAAACTGTCAAAGCTCTGAGAACTCCTAATTCTATTGTCTCTAACGGATATCCCACTTTCACCAGCATTTTTTGGCAAGAAAGTTTCAAGATACAGGGCACCCAATTGCATCTCAACACTACCTATCACCCCAAATGGATGGCCAGATTGAAGTTGTCAACAAGTGTTTGGAAACATATTTTAGGTTTTTTTCATCAGAGCGAAAAAATCGGTGGGCTCAATGGTTACCCCTAGATGAATGGTAGTACAACACATATTACCATACATCTACTCACACGACTCCTTTTCAAGTAGTGTATGGCCAAAATCCCCCATCGGTTCTCTCATATATGTCAGGGGTCTCAAAGGTTCAGGAGGTTGAAAAAAATATTACAGTCTGAGAGGCTATTATTCATGCCCAAAAAGAAAATTTGGTCAAGGCTCCGAATCACATGAAGTAACAAGCATTTCAAGGTCATTATGAATGACATTTTGTTGAAGGGAACCATGTGTTTCTTCGACTACAACCTTATAATAAGACTTCACTCAAAGTTGAAGAGTGCCAGAAACTTGCACCTAAAATTTATGGTCCTTATATAGTGCTCAAGCGTGTGGGATTGGTGGCCTATCAGATAGCTCTACCTAGCCACTTGAAGCTCTATCATGTTTTTAATGTTTCCATCTTAAACAAGGTGATTGGAACTAAGTGTCAAACTCAAACTCGTCTCCATGAGTTGGATGGAGATTTTTCCATATGGGTTCATCCATAAGTAGGCATGGCCCAACGAGTTCGTCTTATTCATCATTACACCATCAAGTAAGTGTTAGTCCAATGGAAAGAAACAACTCCAGAAGATGCCACCTAGGATCCGACCACCATTCTACAACAATTTCCTCATCTTAATCCTTGAGGACAAGTCTGTTCTTCAAGGGGGAGGGCATGTTAGGGACCTAACCTCACTAACACCTCACATAGTGTTGGCACATGGGCATACCCAGGGTTCAGCTCCAAGAGCGCACCAACAAGCCCTAACTACTAGCCCTTTTGGCAACACCTGGTAGGCAGATGCATTCTCACCCGAAGAAGCTATGGGGGCTTGCAGGACACAGATGTCTAAAACCAAGGGAATACAAAGTGGATATGATACAAGAACAACACAACATCTAGATATCAATTACTAGCTTACATCTACTTCACACAACTATCTATCAGATCTAACACAATAGTGCAATAACAGTATATCCATAAAAGGAGAACACAACATCAATCACACATAACAAAAAGATGTATGCGGTTCACCCTCTCCTTGGGGTATGTCCACAGAACTGTGCTTTATAATATATTAATATAAAAGCATACAGTTCTTATCTGCTCTTTTATCTAGCAGCTCTTCTCTCTTTCTCTATGTCTTCCCTCCATGCGCACCCAATTGCAGGGTTGATCTTCGCACCCAGCTGAAGATCTTACAACACAAACTTCCCTCACTTCTCAATGCTTCTCTCTCTCTCTACAATAATCACTCACAATGAACTTGGAATGGAAAATAACAACAACGACAATGAAAAACACCCATCCCAAGTCATTTTTACCTTTATTTATACATTACAATATCTCATCAATAGCCTTAGGCCAAAACCTAAGTGTCAAACCCTAGATACCAAAACCCTAGGTGTCTAAAACCCTAGATCAACTTGACCTACATCTTCAGGGCTTCACCAACCTATATTTCCCTACTTCTCACGTGGTGCTCCAAAGCATCCAACGGTGGATTCTTTTGCTTGTTGATTTGAACATGATCCATCTTCCTTGTTGATCTGTCATCCTCGATCTCGTCATCCAACGAATTTCTTTCTCTTACTTTGCTCTGTATTTTCTTCTCTTCTGCTCACTTTGACCCAGTATCAGTCACTGTGTCTTTGGCGCAGTTTGCATTCTCTCTTTTATGCCTTACTCTTTGCTTACTTCAATCCCCAAGGGCCAACAAGCCCCCAACACTCACCTGTGACTCGTCTCGAGGCACTTCAGATCTAATACTTCTGATTTTCTTCATCTTTAGGCTGTGCAGAGCAACATGTTCTTTCTTCTCTTTCCTTCCCCACTATGTGCAGACTTTCTTTTTTGTGTCTAGTACCCAGTTTCAACTGAACCTGGTACCTGGACCCTTTTCCTTATGCTTTTAGTGAGATCTGCGAGGCAGCTGGATGTCATGGTACAGTTTCAATTGGCTCTTGTTCACCAAACATTCCTTCCATTCTCCATTCAACGTATTAAACTATGTAGCTCCTCCGTCTATGACATAGACAACCTCATATGGCCCTAGCCAATGTGTTCTGAACTTTCCTCGATGCTTCATGAATTTGTTGTCATATATCAGTACCAAATAGCCTTGCTTAAATTCCTTCTTCTTGATGTGTCTGTCATGGTAGGCCTTTTCTCTTTCCTTCTGTACATGATGATGGAATCCTGAAATAAATTTGTCTTCTTCTAGTTCAACCAACTGCGTGAGCCTCTCTTGAACAACGCCAGTGTCATCCATATCTATAAAGGATGTGATTCTTAAGCTTGGGGCCAAATATTCCATTGGGGCAACTTCTTTGAGACCATAAACCAACTTAAAGGGGCTTTGCATTGTTAGCTTCTTGAAAGTGGCTCTATAGGCGCATAGTATTGCTGGTACTCTTAAATCCCAGTCATCTCTGTTCACACTACAAATCTTCGCCAGTGTTGTCTCCAAGATCTTATTGAATGCTTCAATTGTCTCATTCTCTTGTGGGTGTTAGGGTGTGCTCTTCTGATGTTGGACTACAAATTCATCGGTCAAGGATTCAATGGTCTTATTAATAAAATGTGTGCCTTGATCACTCATAAGGATATTTGGGCATCCAAACCTGGTTATGATGTCATCAAATATGAATCGCGCAACTATAGTTGCACTACAATATCTAATTGCTCTTTCTTCAGCCCATCTGGTCAAGTGATTTGTCACAGTGATTATGTATCTAGCTCTTGTGCGCTTGCGTGGTGGGTTTATAGGTCCCATGAAGTCAATGGCCCATTTCGCAAATGCTTGTAGGGTCAGTTGTGGTGCTAAAGGCATTTCATCTCTTCTGGATATTTTCCCAACTCTTTGGCATGCATCACAGTCTCTGTAATATTCCTTAGCATCTATGTGTAAGGTATCCCACCAAAGACGAACTCTAAGAACCTTCTGCACTATTACTTTTCCTGCATAGTGTCCTCCTGCGATGCCTTCATGATCTTCTGAGAGGATGAATGGTCGCTCTACCTCCATAACACACCTCCTCAATATCTCATCAGGTCCCATATTGTATAGTTGTCCAGCTATAAGTGAAAAGTCTGCAGCATGCACTACCAGTTGTTTCTTTTGGGTGATTGTATATTCACCAGGTGCCATTCCTGTTGATAGGAACTGGACTATCTTTTCAAAGTGATCATCAATATTTCTAATGGCCAACAACTGTGCATATGGTAGTGTATCCTCCAAACTAGTAGGCTCTTCTCCATGTTCCAACCTCGTCAAGTGGTCATGACCTTTGTTCATTCTTCCTGTCTTAACCATGATCTCAAAATCATATTCCTGAAATAGTAGAATCCATATGCATATTCTCCCCCCCAACACTGGCTTGTTGACTAAGTATTTCAACCCAGAATGATCAGTAAACATTTTAAAGTGTCCTCCCAACAAGTAGTGGCGAAACTTCTGCAACGCATACACCATAGCTAACCCTTCTCTCTCAGTGATGGTGTAATTAATTTCAGTTGTTGAGAGCTTCCTACTAGAAAAGGCTAACGGGTGGTCAATGTCTCTAGCTCTAGGTTTTGCTAACATAGATCCTAATGCAATAGAAGATGCATTGACATGCATGTGAAATTCCTTGCTCCAATCTAGGAAAACTAGCATAGGCCCAGTAACCATTTTCGGTTTTAGTGTGTCGAAGCTCTGTTGGCATTATTCTGTCCAATGAAACTTACAGTCTTTTTTAAAAAGCTTCTCCATGGGTGTTATGATCTTTGCATAGCCTTTAATGAACTTCATGTAGTCTCCAATGTGTTCCAGCGTAGTTCACAACTGTTTGACTGAAGTAGGAAGGGGCATATAAACTATAATAGCAATCTTAGATGGGTCTACCAATAGTCCCTGCTTACACATAATATGACCTAACAACAATCCAAAGGGTGAAAAAAAATGCACTTCTTCAGGCTCAAGGCAATCTAGCACTGCCTGCACTTATCCAACATTAGTCTTAAACATTCAATGTGATTTTGTAATAAGCTAAAAATAGTCCAATCATTAAAATATGCTTCCATAAATTTATGTAAAAACTCCTTGAATGCTTCAACCACTACCCTGGGAAAGATGGTTGGGGCATTCTTCAATCCAAACAACATCACTGTATACTGGTAGGATCCCAATTCTGTTGCAAATGTGGTATTATGGCAATCTTCCTTGGCAATCTGGATCTGATGGTATCCTAAAAATCCATCTGTAAAATAATATACCTCTTTCCCTACTACATTATCTAACACTTCATCAGTAAATGGTGTAGGGAATGGGTTATGCAAACATGCATCATTCATCTTCCTAATATCTACACAGATTCTGATATCTCTGGTATTTTTATCCTGCACCACCATAGGGCTAATCCATTTTGATTCTTCTATAGGTTCTATGACTCCTACCTCAAACATTCTGTCGAGTTCAATCTTCACTTTCTCCTTATATTTAGGGTTCAATCTGTAGAGTCTCTATTTAGCTAGCCTTGCATCTGGTTTCAAAGGGATCCTCATCTCCCCCATGGGCCCTTTAATTCCCTTCATATCAATAAACTTGGTTGGACACAAGTCCTGATATTCATGCAGTAACTCTGTGATCTTGTCAATAGTGGCAACATCGCAATAATCTCCAACATTTGAAATCTTCGGTGTTTTCTCTGTTTCAATATTGACTTTTTTTAGTCTAATTGGTTTTCCAATGAAAGGTAGCTCAATTCCTGGTCCTTCTATGTCTCTCTGGCCTTCTATTTCGGCGATGTTCACCTTCCTAGGATCATCATCTTCATCAGCATTGATATTGTAACAGCCTTACAGTCTCTGGAGAGGCGTGGTCCATTCATCCTCTTCTTGTAGCAAAGGGAGGCTAGGTGCCTCCTCAAATACTTTTTGTCTTACAATATGTAATGTTTGATCCACTGTAGAATATTGGCTTTCAAACAAAAAGGTAGTTACAAAGTTTTGGGTCATACCTTCCCAATGTGCATTGATGAGGCACAGTTCTTCTTGAAGATACCAGTTGATAGGGGTTGTGTCCAGTGTGTTGATGAATTTGTGCACCCACTGTTCTTGAGGAATGTTTCTCTAGGCTTCCTCGCAACTTCTCACATGTTCCTTCGGATAACTTTGACCTGTGTACCTAGCTTCACAACCTTCTACTTCCTCTGAAAACTGTGTTTTCATCAAAGTGTGACATTGTATCCAGTCTGTAATGTTTCTTTTGTGTGTCCCCCACCATCTTGATGGGGTTTCTTTCAAGGTATCATCCATTTCCAACAATATTTTTTGTGTTGGTACAATTTCTTCAAAGTCCAACAAGAATGCTTCTAAGTGATTCAGACCATCAAAGGTGGGAAAGTTACTTATTGTTGTGTCGATCCAATGAACTTCTCAGGTTAATCTAGCACATCGCCTTGTAGATACTTCATACATTTTGTTCTGCTAGTTCTCCAATGCTTCTTTTGAATATGAGGAACATGCATTGTCACTTCACGAACTTAGGTTCCCATCCGCCGTAGGAATAATGTAATATTGTTGTTTGGTTGTTAATTTGTATCTATTTTCTAGTTCATATGCACAGTCTTATTCTCTGATGGGTTCAGTGTATCTCTAACCTTCATCGAGATCCAAAGGTGCAATGACCCTAAGGCCATCTCCTTCAAACATCATTCTTATTTTCTTTAGGTCAACCACAGTGGCATTATTGAAAGCCCAATCAATTCCTAACAGTGCAAGGTAAGAATAGTTATCATCAACTATCTCAATCACCTCGAAGTCTGCAAACGTCCTTACTCCATCGATGTCCACAAGGACATGTTCCAATATTCCAAAGGGGCTTACATCTTATTGATTATCCATCCTAAGCCCGATAGGGGAATATATCAACTTAGGTTTTCCCATCAATGCCCAGGTTTTCTTCATCATGACATTGACCTCTGACCCTAAGTCGAGGACCACATAGTCAATGTCATACTCTCCAATTTGAGAATTCAGGTGTAGTTCCTTATTTTTCCTTATGTTTTTAGAGACTTGGTGTACTTCTCTATTCAACAATGGATCTATCTATCCTAACTCGTACTGTTTGATTAAATTTTGTAACTCTTGTACAACGCTTTCATCCTGAATCAACTGAATACAAGTATATAATAATTCCATTAGCTTTCTTACCTATTTTCTTTCTTCTGGAAGAGAAGAATGATCGAATTACAGAGGCATTCCACATTCTCTTAATTCTGGTCATGTCTTCGATGAAGAGACTTGGTCTCTCCGGAATTCTTTTCTTGCCTCCTCAAATATTTGTTTTTCTTTCTTTGCATTGAAAACTCATGTCTTCTCTACAACGTTCCTAACTCCTGATTCTTCTATAGTATTTCCTTGGGTCACTCTATCTTCTCCTATAACAACACCTCCTCTAGTGGTAACAATGACTCTAGGGTCCTCTCCGCGAGGTTCAACATATATCAGTTTCACTTGTAGGTTCTTCTGAGGTCCTTGTTTCTCCTGAAGTTTGGCTAGCAACACAAGACAATCTTCAATAACATGTTCGAATGAGCTACAATAGCTGCAAGTGGTCCAAGGGTTTTGACAGTCCCTTGCTAAGTGTCCTGGTTGCTCACAGTTATAACAAATGATCTTTTCCCTACCTCACCCATACCTCCTCGTCATCCTCTTCCTCTTAATCCATCATGAGGGTTGAAGTTTCCTCTTCCTGGAGAATTATATTTCATAGTGTTTCCTTCTTGTTGTACTTCACCTTGAATTTTGTATATATCCCTTGACCTTTCATGCATGAGGTCATAGGCCCTAAAATCCCTATCATCATGCCCCACCGACTTACAGAATGTGCAATATATATTTCCGGGAATCTGAACATATTTTTGCATGTAGTAGCATTCACCAGGATGATGTCTATTTCTACATACCTCACACCATGGTAAGGTAACTTTATTTAAAGGAATTAGGGCTCTAGATTCCAAATAATCATGAAATAGGGGACAATGCTCCTTGTCATGGCCTTCTGATTTGCATCTAATGCACTAGATATCTTCTCTTTTATCTTTTCCCTTGTCTTTCTTCATATCTTTGACCTGCAGAGATAAACTAGTTAGATGACTCAAGATTTGATTCATACCCGATGGATTCTCCCATAGACGTTGATTCTAACTTCATGGAAATCTCTAGTGCCTCTGCCTACGAAGAAATCTTATGTTGCATCAGAGGAACTCTAATGTGTGGTAAGAGGGTAGCAATGAACCACTCCTTGTTCTACTCATCTGGGATGTAAAAACTCAAATGGCCTATCAAGGTCTTAAATCTCTAATCAAACTCCCACACAGGTTCATCTATTCTCTTCTTGATTTCTTTTAGTTTTGTAATGCACTACGAATATAACTTAGGTTTCTTGAATTCGGAAATTAGCCTAGTCTTAATGACATTTAGTGGTTTAGGTGCAGCTCCTTGGAGAAATTTCATGTACCAGCTTAGCATGTGATCTCTTAGGGTAGTACTAAATTGAGCTCATTTAACAACTTCGTCGGTGATATTTTTAATACTCCACAGATCTTCACATAGAAACCAATATTGATCAGGATCTTCAGATGCATCTCCTCTGAAGGTGGGTAACCTCATCTCATATACCATAGATCTTCTTAGGTTTCTTGACTGAATATGTGGTGGACTTCTAGTGAAAGTGCTCTGAGTGCTCTGGTGACTCTGATTACTCTAGTTTCTTAATGTTGCTGAAACAACAGGAGGAATAATAGTACTCGCTTCAATAGTCGGCATGGTTCCTGAAGTTTTTGGGTCTTCCCGACAAGGTTCTTCAGCTTTTCCTTCCTCTTTCCTATTGGGTTCTGAATTCTCTTTGTCTGTCAGATCTGCCTCTTCTCCACTGTAGAAACCCTCATCCCCATAGTTTTTCTTAAACAAGTTTGCAAGAAGAACTTCTCTTAACACTCTCCCACTACGCGTATGCCCAGCCTTTGTGTCGTTGTTGATGTCTGATTTCTTGAACATTATCCTTTTCCAATCCTACCAACTATTGTACCTTTAATATGTTCATCTCATGCAATAAAATCTTGATCCTCAACTTCAGAAATTGTAAAAATTCCCCCTAGATCCCTTAAAGAAATACCTCTAAGCTTGGCTATATGACGCTACTCTGTCAACAACAAACTCAGTGACGTACCCTCCAATGGTGCTATCAAACTAGTGATCTACTGCTCTTGACATGGCATTATCAACTCTCTTGATCTTCTTGATCAATGTCGATGTCCAAACCACAGGTGGTCTAGATCTGATCTCAAACTGGGTAGCTGCTAACCTAGCTAGCCACTCATATAGCTCCTAATGGATTCCTCCAAAGAAAATCATGTGTATATCAATAAAGATATATCTTCTCAACAAATCCTCTGTACTAATATTAGGGTTCTTGTTATGGGCTTCAACGAAGTCCTTTTCTTGATCTTCTATCCACTTCTAAATCTCTGTCTTCGATGGAAACCACCTTCACATTCCCTCAAGAAGATTCTTTTCTCGACAACAGAACCATTTGTTGGCACAGGGGCAGACGCAGAGTTCAGCTCCAAGAGCACACCAACAAGCCCTAACTACTGGCCCTTTCGGAGACACCTGCAAAGCAGATGCAGTCTCACCCGAAGTAGCTATGGGGGGTTGCAGGACATAGATGTTTACAACCAAGGGAATACAAAGTGGATCCAATACAAGAACAACACAACATCTAGATATCAATTACTAGCTTAGATCTACTTCACACAACTATCTATCAGATCTAACACAATAGTAAAATAATAATATATCCATAACAAGAGAACACAACATCAATCACACACAACACAAAGATGTACGTGGTTCACCCTTTCGCTAGGGCTACTCCCACAGATGTGTGCTTTATAATATATTAAAATGAAAGCATACAATTCTTATATATGCTCTTAGCTAGCAGATCTTATCTCTTTCTCTCTGTCTTACCTCCCTACGCACCCAGCTGCAGCTTTGATCTTCGCACCCAGCTGAATATCTTACAACACAAACTTCCCTCACTTCTCAATGCTTCTCTCTCTCACTACAATAATCACTCATAATGAACAGTAAAAACAATGAAAATGACAACCACCCATCCCAGGTCCTCTTGACCTTTATTTATACATCACAATATCTCACCAACATCCTTAGGCCAAAACCTAAGTGTCAAACCCTAGATACCAAAACCCTAGGTATCTAAAACCCTAGATCAACTTGACCCGTGTTTTCAAGGCTTCGCCATCCTGTCTTTCCCTCCTTCTTGTGCGGTGCTCCAAAGCATCCAACGGTGGCTTTTTCCGCTTGTTGAGTTGAACATGATTTGTCTTCCTTGCTGATATGTCATCCTCGATCTCCTCATCCAATGTATTTCTTTCTCTTACTTTGCTCTGTGATTTGTTCTCTTCTTCTCACTTTGACCCAGTATCATTCACTATGTCTTTCGTACAGTTCACATTCCATCTTTTCTGCCTTGCTCTTTGTTTGCTTCCATCCCCAAGGGCCAACACATAGGTATAATAATATAATTCCATGTTATAAAGGCCAATATTAATAAGGCCTAACAATAAGGAAGAATAAGTCAAATGTAAGAATACCTAATAGAATCTTCCGCTTCTAGAAGTATCTTCCTCTAGATTGTTCTTTTGGATAGATAGATTTAATATAAATAGGAGTAGAGAGTATGAGAAATATTGTATTGGAGATTATTTTAATAGAGATCTTCTCTGCTAGAGGTTTCCCCCTTGAAGAGGCAAGTGAACATTGCTATCATTAATCAAGGTTCTCTTTAAGGTGTTATTTTGGTATTATTTTGGTGTTGTTCTAGTTACATCGTTCTTGGTCTACCATTTCTATGCTAAAATATTTTTGTTCTGCACACTATTTTATATTTGGAATACTACAAAAATAGTTGAGTGGGAACCTTTATCCTTAACCATTATATCTAATATACGATAGATCTCGACCATCGATCTCGTATCTAAGCTTAGGAGGATTCTAGCACTGGGAGTACTAGTGTACCAGATCCTGGAAGGATACCATGCCTATATTGTTGTTTGGAAAATTATGGGGTCCTGATACCCCGGTATCACCTATGGGCCAATGCCCCAAAAGATTGGGTATCAAGAATTTGGTAGGAATTTTTTAGTTCCAAAGGAAGGTTGGTGAACTAGTGGTTCGATGTCCTAGTAGGGAAAGGTTCTTACCTCCCCGTGTAATTTGGATTTGAGGATGATGACATCATGATGATGCCACATGATTTGTTCACACCAATGAATAATGTACATGTGTCAACACATTGATGGGAAATGCATGCATTCTAGGATGATGAGTATAGCCATGTCAATCCATGTGACACATGTGGGTGGTGACACGTGCCAAGTAGATACAATGTCTTTACAGAGAAATCCATGCAAGATTGGAAGACATGTTGATATTAGTAGACGCGCATCATGCCATGTGTTAGGGTGATTTGGCCCTTGAGGATGTATACCATGATGTGTTATGGGTGACATGTGCAATCAAGGTGGTAGGCAAAGTGTTGAAGGAAAATCTCCCTGTGGATAGGTAGATCTCCTCTTGAGAGATAGACTCTTAACTCTTAAGACAAAAGATGCTTATCAGGGACACTGACTTCCTTTTAGATATAAATAAACTAATGTATGAGGAGGAAGGAGAAAAGAAGTACCTTTTACTAGTGTTTGTCCCTACAAGGTCCGAGTTGAGCTCCAATCTTACGCTCCTCGATAAGCCCTGTAGAAAAATAAAAGTACAAACCACTTCCTACTCTACTGAGATTAGTTCGAAATAGACCTATCTATTAGAGACAAATTCATGTGATATCAAACATAGATTTGAAAGAAACAGGCCAAGCATATTATATTAAAAAGAACAACAACGAAGAATGATTACAACCATAGATGTGAGTGTAGCAGCTTCATCAAGCCTTCCTCGTTTGAACCCTTGCTCAAATAGTCCACACACCGAATGCTGATGTTCCGAAAGACACCTTCTTCATGATATCATAGGTTGGATGCTTCACAATATTTTCTCCCTCTCTTTTCACAATGAGAAGACCTGTTTAAATAGGCTTGGAGAGGCCCAACCAGTTGAGATATCTTTGGGGTAAGTTGAGGATTTTCCTCCTTCAGTTAGGGATCTTCCCTAATATCATGGATTGACCAAGGATTTGAATCCAAGTGCCTTCAGATATTGAAGAGATCTTTTCCTCATTCTTCTCAACAAACCAATTTTCACCTAGAATAGGTAGCGCTCCCCCAAAAGGAGCATCAGAGCACTATAATGTTCCCTAACAATGCATAGGGGGGTGCCATCACTCCTAACAGTAGAAACACTCCTCAAAAAGGGTAGACATAGTGTTATAAATCTCCCTGAGAGTGTATAGGGGGGCGCCAACACTCCTCACAGTGCTATAGGGGAGCGTTCTCCTCTGAAACTCAATTTTTAGTGGTTCTTTCAAATGGAAAGAGACTTGTATTCCTAGTAGACTAATTCCTCCTCTTCACAACTAATCTTTGAGGTGTCCTAATTGTCCCTTTCATGTTGTTGGAGGCATGACATAGGCAATATGGAAGTATGATGTCAGCAACACTTATACACTTGCGGTCAAGATGCAACACTTGCGAAGTGAGTAATTTTGAGTTGTAACAGATTGCCCCCCAAAGTATGAAGTTTAGAAGACAAGAACTGATAACTGAAATAATTTGTAGACTTTCAAGAAAGGGTACAAACTCAGAGAACCTAATGGAATTTGCACACAACCATCAAACAAATATTAATACATGCTTCAAACCCAAGGCAAGCATACCTATGCTTGAGTGATAGAGACTTTCAAGGTATAGCCGCCATAAATACGTTGTGGATCCATAATTATATTGATAAAAGGTATAGCCACCGAAAATACATTGTGGATCTATACTCCCATGACCTGAACTAATCGTAGCCACAAATAATACACAGTGGATCTATGAGATGACAATACATAGCCATGACCAATACAAAGTGAATCTATGTGACAGTATATGTGTCATTGTTCAAGAGAAACTCCGTCGCAACCCAGGAAAAGTACATATCAGAGTGATCACTCAACCCAGGGTATTCTTACCGATCCCTATATAGTACGAATCTAACCATGTGAATAGATGTCCTGATGTCGAACATGGAAGAAACCACTTGATTACTGGTCAATGATGTAAACCGTTAACAAGCGCGAGGGAGATCACCATTGATGTCAATGATTCCCAAGGTACTTCTAGTACATTCCAACAAATGTGAATGGATGAGCTGAAGTCGAACATATGTGGAATCATTCGATCAGAGGTCAATGATGTAAACCCACTGTCAAACATGAGGAGGCATGCCATTGAGGCATGCAAATCCCAAAGTACTAATTGATTTCTAATTCTAGTTCCTGGATAATGTGTTGAAGTCAATAGGAATAGACTCATTGAAGGAGGGCCTTGATGTATCCCCCATCAACGACATGAAAAAAACACAAAGATGTAATTGGTAGATCAAATGAACATGGACTGACACAGGTATTGAGACAAGATATTTGTGATGGCTGACTCTCGAGGAAGATACTTCCCTTGAACATTGAGGCACAACAGCAGAAAAATGACATGAACCAAAACACGATAATGCAGTTGATACTATGACTTTCGTCGGGTGACCCAAAGGAGTAAGAAAAAATCAGAGGATTGGTTTAGTGCAGAGGTTCAATGAATTAAGATATGCGCAAAGACAAAGTTCCATGTTCAAGGGTGACTCTAAGAGTTACTTGGTAATGTTCTCAGAAACTGCTTGGCTTGCTTCTTTCAATTTCCCCCCCCATCCAAATAGATGAGTACCTCTTTTTAATTTAACGATCTTGAGGAGGGTGACACATGCTCGATATAACTCACCTTTGGTAAGTTCCTCTTCCTTTGTTTAACAAACTGGAAGAAGTAAGGGTTCAATCCCGTATGGGCCAGTTGATGTTTTTCATGATTATAGAGTCTGGAAAAACACTTAAAAGAGAAATCTCTTAGTTCCTTTTTCGTAAAGTAGTCTGATGAGACTGAAAAAGAGATAAAATATTGTTGAACAGATGTTTCCTTTGAATACTTTAATGAGTGTGAAGAGAACAAGGTCGCTCGACAATCTTTTCATGTTTAGAGAGTCTGAAAAGAACTTAAAGAAGACTCCAATGTTGTCCTTTTTCGTAATGTTAGTCTTGTGAGGAAAAAAAATAGATAAATTATCACTCGAAAGACGCCCTTTCAAACCTTTTAATGAGTGGGAAAGGAAGCAAGATCACTCAACAATCTTTTCATGTTTAGAGAGTTTGAAAAGAGCTTAAAGGAGACTCCAGGGGGTTCCTTTTTCGTGTATTCATATAGGTCCGAAAAAGAGATAAAAGCTTACCTGGATGCATTCTCATGTATTTATGAGCACGCGAAAGAAAAAAGACTAAGCTCGGTATGCCCCCGGCTTGAAAATCTAGTGGCTTAACTCCAGAATGATCATCAAAGGCTGGAGACATGCCCTTCAAGCTTCAATTCATTCACTGACTTTGAGGTGATCACCAATTTCTCTACTGGATGAGAAAAAGGAGAAGGGTGGATGAAAAGAAGGTTCAAGAGAGGTGACTATTTCATCTTTCAACGAGATTGACATAGGAAAAGAACTATGCTCAAGGCCTCTATTTCATTTTTTAATGAGTTTTCCACAGAGAAGAGAAACTATGCTCATGGCCTCTGCTTGATCATGGTTGCCAAGAGAATAACGCTCTGGAAGGATACCAGGTCAAGGGAAAAAACTCAGTCATGGCTTCCACGAGATCTTCACTGGATGGAAGATAATCACTTGGGAAGGAACACATGTCGAGGGTCACGATAGGGGTAAGGAAATCAGGCTCCAATAACCCTACCGAAGAAATCACCATGTCCAATACCGGATCCAAATCATCAGAAGTTGAAATCATGTGAGAGGATAGAAAATCAACACCGAGAGGGGAGATAGGCTATATATATGCCCGAATTTCTTCACGAGGGGGAAAAAAAGAGGATCAGTGACGGTTATTATCCCAAGGTAACTTTTCAATGCGAAGCATTTTCGGAATAGATTCATCATTAAGAAAAGTTGGGGAAATGTAGTTGATCGTAGACGACAAGGAACTCAACTAAGATTGCATCGAGGAAATGGTAGGCACCAATAGATGTTGGTCATCCAACGAGGGAGAAGTGGATTGGGTAGAAACTTATGATGGTTCGGATGGACTAAGTGGCACAGTGTCACCTAGTGCATCAAATTCCAACGGACAAGGTACAATCCAAGGGTCAAATGATTCTAAAGATTGATAAGTCACGGTCAAAATCATATCAACGGTGGAAATATGATGTTTAGTCGGTGGAAGTGGTGTATGGAAGGTACCCATGAGGCTAGAATCTTTTAGTAAGCCAACACCAACACTTTCATATGTGATCTTGTGGTCTCCCAAGAAAGGAATATTGTTGGTGGCGAGAGTGCGAGCATCGGTCGTGTAGAAATCCAACTGATCAACAGTGACAATTTTTCCCTGATGAGGAAATTGTACACATCGAAAGACCGATGAGGCAATGACAGTCATAAAATAAAACCAACTTCTTCCAAGTAACAAGTTGTAATCGAGGGGAGCATCGACCACCTCGACATCAACAGTAAGAGTTTTTCCACCCAATTGGATGGGCAGGGACTATAAAATCCCATGGGGATGAAAACCTCACCCATCTAAGGCGCGTTACATCATTGGGGATTTTTTAAGTGTGGGTGATTTTAAACCTTTCCAACATGGTAAAGACATGACACAAGTTGAGGCTCCCTCATCCAAAAATAGTTCGATGGATTTGTTGATTGTGAACAACAACATCAACTTGGAAAGAAAGTTGTTGGGAGAGTCTAGACGTATAATTGTCCAAGTTAAACATGATATGGTTGGATGACTCAGGATCAACAGTGCCAGGAGAGGCCAAGAGCGTTCTACGTTGACTGGGGCATTGCTGTAGAACTTCTAACACAAACATAGCACACGGTGCTTGAGCCAAATCTTCAACAATGTTGTAGTTTTGGGCAGCACGTGAACTAGGATTAAAGGTGGCTTTGTAGATAGTGCTCTTAGGAGGGTGTAAGATAGATTTGAACGTGGGTTTCTCAATCTAAAGTGGTCCAGATGGAGGATTAACCGATGTAAGACTAACAGAGGACGGTGATGGATCCGATAAAGTACCAGTACCGTTAATGTCTTTTCCTTTATCAGGGTTACCTGGTGTGTCATATGTCTTAGAGAAAGTGGTCAAATTAATCCCATTAAACATATAAATATGTGCACTTGACGAGGCCTCATCATTAGGATGGCTAGAACTGCCCCTAGGAGAGGGGGTTTCAGCAACCATGGATTGTTGTTGTGGAAAAGGTTGAGTAAGCACAACGGGTTGTGACTTTCCTTGGAAAATTTTGGCCACTTCATTACGAAGTGGATAGTCTTGAGTGTAGTGATCGTCACCACAAATGATACATGCGAATTTCAGTTTCCGTTGTGTTTTCTTTTCGGTAGCAGGTGTTTGATTTTTTGGTTGTTCATTGTTATTTTTTGATTTATTCTTTGTCTTCTTCTTACCTCTGGATTGTTGTGAAGGGGCATATTGAATTGCATTCACCTCAGAGATCTAATTTTGGGGGGAGGTAGAGGAGAATGTAGTCGATTGGGAAAAAGATTGAGTTTTGACGGAATCGATAACACCATCCGCATGAGATGAGGATGACGGCTTAGATGGATTGGTATTAGCTTGAGCAACATTCAGAAGAAAATCATACAAAGTAACAGATTGGGAATAAACCAAATCTAAATACTGAGCCCGAGCGATGACTTGTTCCTCTGTGACCACACCACCCATAGCGACATCGTGAGCAATCGGGGGTAACAGTGATTTAGTAAACCATTCCGCCAATAGTATTTTAGCAATGACTACCTTGATCATCCTTCGTCGTCGCCTCCACTCATGAATATGGTCAGAGATATGCAAAGAGTTAGTTTGACGAAGGGAGGTTAAGAGTTCAGTACCCATCTCGTAGTGAGTAGGCAGTTGAAAGTGCGTGAGGAAAGACATGGCAAGGGAATTGAAATCATGGAAAGAAACATGTGGTAGTTCGATATAACACTTTGCTGCCAAACCAGTAAGTGTTCACTGGAAAATATGCAAACGTACATAATCATCCATGTGGGAGTTTGATGAACACCACAAATGGAAAGTCATCACATGGTTGTTTGGATCTTCGCCATATTTTCTGTCAAATTTCAGGATATCAAAAGGAAGTTTAGCTGGAATGACTCGCCAAACTGGTGAATTAAAAATAGGATCATTAGTTAACCGAGACAAGTATGGGAGATCCAGAGTCGCAAGGAAAGGTAGATGTTGGTTAATTTGTAGATGATATTGGTGCGGCATAGGAACACCAGTAGGACCATAAACTGGGTTAGGTGGATAGTTATAACCAGTAGGTCCTCCTACATACGGTTGTTGTTGGCTAGGATAGACAGGATTCGATGATGGATGAGAAACATTTGCATAACCTGGTGGGGTCTGAGCATTATAGGCCGGGTGATTTATTTTCCCATGAGGAGGATAAAATTTTTTCCCTTGAGAATGGAAAGGAGTAGATCCCGAAGGCAGATACACATAAGACCCATGAGGAGGATAAGACTGTGGTCCTGGAGAACTCTAGGTGGTGTTTAGGATGCCGCTCGACTAAGATTGTCCGTAAGATGTTCCGGAAGGAACAAGATTTGATACCCCTCCTATTGGATTATGAGATGAGTGCCCCCAAACATGGGGTTGAATGAAATTTCCTCCTAAAGATACTCCCTAGGATTGTGAAGGGTTTCCAGCAAATGAAGGTTTCCCCCCTACCAACAGTGGATTAACGACCGGGGAATGACTGGAAAATAGAGGTTGCCCTCCAGGAGGAGCATGAAAAGGGGTCTGTCCCCCGGGAGGGGTAGGTCCACCATGGAAAGGTAGTCCTCCATGAGGGAAAGGCTCATTAGATGGTGGTTTCCCTCCAGTCAGTTGTGTTGGGCTAGCAGGGGTCTGCATTCTCGGGTGAGAAGATGTCTCAGCAGGATCGTGTGGAACATGTGGAGTTGTAGAGTAAAAGATTGTAGAAAAGGAGGTAGATATTGAAGTGACTTGGAGATGAGTAGAGGTGATGATTTCAACATTAGGATGGACTTGTGTTGGTGTAATAGTAGGGTTAATAACCTAATCGGCTGGGTGATTCATGGTTTTACCGGATGGTCCTGTTTCACTAGGAGGGTCATGAGGTTGAAAGGGTTGTCGAAAGGATTCAAAATGTTCATATAGATCGTGTCCCGATGAAGTCCTCCATACAGAATGAGCAGGTGTGGGATTGGTATCTACTGTGGTGCTAGGAAGAACATGAGTCCTATACTCGTCACCAAAGATTGGTTCTATGGATCCCATATATGTTTCGGTAAAAATCCTCTCCGATAATCATGGGACCTCTTCGTCTATGATGTTCCCAAGGGAGTATAAACAAACCAAAAGTGGTTCAAGAGGGGTTATCGACACATATGTAGTGGAATTTTCGATGATAACCAAAGCGCCTTCTGAGTTATCTAACAGAGGAGCAATAACACTTCCAGCATCAGATTGTTTTTCTACCTCTCTATGGTAGTTGTCTTCTAGAGGGTTAGGAGGTAAGGGTTGATAGCCTTCCGGAGGAATCCTTGGCATCCTACGTGATCGATGAAGATATTTATCGTCTACATGCTCAATTATGGAGAATAACAAAACACACTAAAAAACTAGGGCCAACTAACAAAAATAAACAACATACGCTAATAAAATCTAGGAATCAACCAAACAAAGAAAACTTCTCTCGATGATCATACTAGTTGGTGATGAAATCCAACGTCGCATGATTAAGTCAAGAAGGGGCTAGGATATGGTGGAACAGTTACAATGGCGACTTGCTTAACAGACTTTCACCTTGGTGCAAGCTTCCACGCAATAATTGTGGATTTACCCTCCAAGGAGCCCGAGTGAGTTTGATTAATGATTGTTCCAGGTACAATGAGACTTCCCTTCATTGTCACCTTGTGTAAGTACTTAAATATTATGGCAACTAAAGACACCAATTCGTTGTGAGTCCCTAGGTGGGTACAGTCATCAGTCCAATCCGAAACGTCTGAGCAAGATAACAAGTTTGAAATCAACTTGAGAGGCTCCCACACATAATCGTGGGTATACCTCCAAGTGACCCCCAATATACGATCTGACCACTACAAACAGTTGAACCATGGAGGGATAATCTCTATAATTCACCCGAATGCGACCTCGTGCATAACCCCTATGTGAGAGGGGGGTCCCAGAAAACTAATACAACAATTGGATTTGGCTCTCACTAGCTCAGGATGCTAATGTTTGTTTTGAAAACTTTGGAGAGTTGTACTCACAGCCTAATCCAAAGTGCTAACCCTAGTCTACTGTAGGTGGAATATCCTAAAAACAAAAAATGTTCTAGATAGTTTTTAATTAGCGTTCGTTTTACAACTATTCTTTACTCAAAGGGTGCACAAAAGTGAAAATGATGGAATGATGACTCAATTCCCAAAAATATGCATGAAATATGATAAGAAATCATTTCTTTTCAATGAACGCCTATTTAAGGGAAAGAGAAAGAGTCATTTTCACTATCAAACACCAATATGGAATGTCCTCAATCAACTTGTTCTCAATCGAATTCAATGTAATGCTGAAACATTTCATAAATGCCTTCTAATATGCAAACCAATCACTAAGATGTATCTTTGTTGTTTGTATGCGAGTGATGATTGATTCAATGCAAAAATTCTCTTGTTAACTACCCTTTCAGATCAAGGAGATTCAGACAAGCATAAGAAGATTTCACAAAAACAACACACCCTCTTGTTATGATTGAAACAAGAAGCAAAAGAAAACAAAATATAACAAAGAGAATCAAGAAATATCAAACAAAATAAAGATTCTTAAGAAATATGACCTCAAAGAACCAAATAAGATGATTCACAGATTTATGATGCCCTTCACCAGAGTTCCCGCTCAGTCGGATAAGAGAGAAGAAAGAAGTGGATTGATTCCAAGTTCTCAACAATAGAAAAACTCAAAATAAGGAATAAAGCCACAAAATATGAACAACAAGGTGCTTATTTCTCAGAAGGAAGGATGTCAAAGGTCAATAGGAAGAAGCATTGAATCACAAAGAAGCTCAACAAGTGGAAAAACAGAGACTAGTCTTTAGAAAAGATAATTATGGAAAGGAGTTTTTGCAAAGGGAGGCTAGCGATATAGTGTAAGGGGCACCAGAGCATTATAACGCTCTATCTAATACCTTTAGGGAGCACTGGTACCCTAATAACAAGGTAGGGGAGTGTTGGTGTCCTAAAACCCAGAAACATGTCCAAAAAACCCTAAAACTCAGTTGAACTTTGGCATTCAGAGTATGTGTGATGGAATAAGAATTCAATCAATGTATGAAATCAAACATATGTGGTGAACAAGGTCTAAAAATAAAAAAGAGTAAGACAAGGTCTGTGAGGAAAGCCAAAACTAAAAAGTTTTGATTCGTCCCCAATGGAGTCGCCAATTTCTGTTGAAGGAAAATATCCCCGCGGATAGGTAGATCTCCTCTTGAGAGCTAGACTCTTAACTCTTAAGACAAAAGATGATTATCATGGACACTGACTTCCTTTTAGATCTAGATAAACTAATGTATGAGGAGGAAGGAGAAAAGAAGTACCTTTTACCGGTGTTTGTCCCTGCACGGTCTGAGTTAAGCTCCAATCTTACACTCCTCGATAAGCCCTGTAGAAAAACAAAAGTACAAACCACTTCCTACTCTACTGAGATTAGTTTGAAATTGACCTATCTATTAGAGACAAATTCATGTGAGATCAAACACAGATTTGAAAGAAACATGCCAAGCATATTATATTAAAAACAACAACAATGAATAATGCTTACAGCCATAGATGTGAGTGTAGCAGATTCTTCAAGCCTTCCTTGTCTGAACCCTTGCTCAAATAGTCCACACACTGAATGCCAATGTTCTAAAAGACACCTTCTTCATGAGATCATAGGTTGGATGCTTCACAATACTTTCTCCCTCTCTTTTCACAATGAGAAGACCTGTTTAAATAGGCTTGGAGAGGCCCAACCAGTTGAGATATATTTGGGGTAAGTTGAGGATTTTCCTCCTTTAGTTAGGGATCTTCCCTAAGATCATGGATTGACCAAGGATTCAAATCCAACTACCTTAAGAGATTGAAGAGATATTTTCCTCATTCTTCTCAACAAACCAATTTTCGCCCAGAATAGGTAGCGCTCCCCCAAAAGGAGCATCAGAGCGCTATAACGCTCCCTAACAATGCATAGGGGGGCACCAACACTCCTAACAGTAGCAACGCTCCTCAAAAAGGGTAGACATAGCATTATAATTCTCCCTAAGAGTGTATAGGGGGGCTCCAACACTCCTAACAATGTTATAGGGGAGCGTTCTCCTCTGAAACTCAATTTTTAGTGGTTCTTTCAAATGGCAAGAGACTTGTATTCCTAGTAGACTGATTCCTCCTATTCACAACTAATCTTTGAGGTGTCCTAAGTGTTCCTGTCATGTTTCTGGAGGCATGACATATGAAATACGGTAGTATGATGTCAGCAATACTTATACACTTGAGGTCAATATGCGACACTTGTGACACTTGAAATGACGACAATTGCGACACTTGCGAAGTCAGTAATTTTGAGGTGTAACATAGAGATAGGGCCACATGTCATGCCTTGTGGTGGGATGTGATAGTACCACGTATTCAAGGTGCTATCTAGGCCCAAGATCAAACATTGGAATTTCAAAGTAGTGTGAGTTTTGGTTTCCCCGGGGACCAAAATTCTGGTACCCTAGTGGGCCAACATCTCGGTGGCCCATTATATCAAAAGATCGGGGACTAAAAGCGTTAAGTATTGTTCAAGAGTGGAAAGGGTTTGGGGACCCGACAAGCAAAATTTTGATAGGCGTAGATACCACAACAATGACCATGCTAGCAACCACATCGATGCTAGGAGGTGATGTGTTATGACACATCAGAGCCTTGATAGAGGACACATGTGACGTGGAGCCACATAGGTGCCACGTGGAAATGTGGTGGACTTTGACCAAGGAGGTATAAAACTTTGGAAGGCCATACATTTTGATCCAAAACTTAGTTTTGATAATGGTGATAGTCGTCAAAAATATCTTGATTAGATAGAGATGATGATTCCCTTGAGAAGAGGATTTGAGATGGTTGAGGAAAAGAGCAATTTTAACACTCCATCTCTTAGAAAGGTACTTAGGGGTTTGGGTGTATTACAATATGTCAGTATAGAATTCAAATATTTATGTAGTGAAAAAGGTTTTCAAAACCAAATCTCTATTCCCTACAACCCTCGAAAAAATGGCATTGTTGAAAGAAAGAAATGAACACTGAAAGAGATGAAAAATTGCATGATTTTGTCCAAGAATATGACACCTTTTTGGTCTGAAGTAGTGAATTTTTCCAATTACATTCAAAATTAGATGCTTCATAAGGTAGTGTTTCATATGACTCTAGAAGAATCTTGGACCCATGTTAATATTGATGTCTCTACTTTTAGGGAATTTGTTGGTCCATCACAGGCCTTAATTCTACATGAAAATTGCAAATCTATGGAGATGAATATCCAACCTCTAATATTTGTTGGTTACTATAAGGATATTAAGGAATATAGGTTATTTGATCATAATTATAAATATGAATCATTTTGAAGGGATGTCCATTTTGATGATTGTGCATATCATGCTAACAGTTTTGTTTTTTTAGAATAGGAAGATGATGAATAATTTGTTGCTCCAAATCACATTGTTGAAGATGAAAATCAGCCAGAATAAAATTTTCCATTAACACCAATAGAACATAAGTAGCATGAATAAGAAAAATAGTGAACAAGAACACCATTTGAAGATGATCTTTCATGAGTGAAAGAGACCTGATAGGTATGGCTATGAGCTAATTGATTTTAGTGATTTTTCCTCTAACCCTAACCATACTCAATCACAAACAACTTGTACATCGTTTTTGAGTGATTCCATTTCAAATGATCAACTACAATTTTATAATGTTGTGGGGATACTAAATGTGATGTTGTTATGATACATGAGTATTCTTTCTTGTTGAAGAATCACACATCAAATTTCATTCATGTTCCTAAGGGATGAAAGATAGTTTGATGTAAATGGCTCTATAGAACCAAATATGCAACATATGACTATATTGACAATCATAAGGCACATATTGTGTCCAAGGGATTTTCACAAGTTGAAGAGATTTATTATTCTAATACCTTTAACCCAATTTCCAAGATGAATTCCATACACCTTGTGATTTCTCTACCTACGTACCATGGCTGGTTAGTCTACCAGATGGATGTGAAGAGATATTTTATGCATGGTTATTTACATGAGGAAATATAGATGGAACAACATCCTAGATTTGTATAGGATTATCCTCACGTTTCCATACTTAGACATTCACTCTATGGTATCAAACAAGCTCCTCAATCTTGGTATGAGAAGACAAATACTTTTTTTATTACTTCAAGGTTCAAATTTTGTCAATTTCATCCTATGGTTTACACTCGGATGTAGGGATGATCTCTTGTTTCTAGTGATATATGTGGATAATTTAATTATTATAGGGAGTTATTCATCCATGATTCTGAGTGTTCATAAAGCATTGATGGGATAGTTTGATATGATAGATTTAGATATTTTCCATTATTTTTTTGGTCTACATATTTTCAGTCTCCAGATGGGATCTCCATTTTTTAGCAAAAGTATGTACTTGATTTACTTCAGTGCTTTTGCATGGTTGATTATAAGCCTTTTCCTATTCCATTTCAATCAAAGGTTACCTTTTCTACCAGGTTTTCTTCACCACTCATTAATCCTTGGTTGTATTGATCATTGGTTGGGAGTCTACTATATTTGACTCATACACATCCCAACATCTCTTTTGTGGTTGAGTTTGTCTCTTGATTCTCTCATTATCCTTACGAGAGTCACTAAAATTCATCCAAGCACATTCTAAGATACATTAAGGGTATGACCGATTTTCCTGTTCAGTACACATCTAGTGATTCGAAGCTTGTGGGTTTCATTGAATTTGATAGGGCTTGTTCATTTGATGATCGAAATTACACATCTAACTTTGTCTATCACCTTGGTTCTACTCCTATTTCCTAGTCTTGCAAGAAACAATCAATAATTGAATTATCTTTTGCAAAAGCTTAGTATTATGTTCTAGTTCTTTCAAGTGAGGAAGTTCTTTGGCTTCAACAACTAATAACAGATTTTGGAATTTATTAGGACCATCCTACTACTCCTTGGTGTGATAATCAGAGTTCCATACACATTTCTCACAATCCAATGGAGCATCAAAGGACAAATTGATATTCACGTGCACTTCATTTGATGGCTCATCCAAGATGATGTTTTCAACTTCGAGTATTTTCCCACCAAAGAGAAAGTTGCATAAATATTCACTAAACCTTTAGAATCACCTCATTTTATTTATTTACGATCGATGCTTGGGGTGAAGGAAGTTGTCCTTGGGGGTCATATTGAGTCTTCCTACCTTCAATTTTTGTTTATATTGTTTTCTCTCTTTTGGGGAGGATTTTTTTTCCTATGGGTTTTATCATTTTCTTCACTTATGGGAGTTTGTACTTGGGTACCTTAGCAGTAATATATCATAGAACCCATTTTTTTATTCTTTGTTTACTCCCTATTTTTCTCTTAAGGGGGGTATTAGTGTTCTTAAATTTATTTTCCAGTTTTCCAACTACTGTTAGTTGTAAGCTTATGTAGACATCCTTATATTTAAGATACAAAATAAAAATATTTAGAGCAAGAGCACAAATATTATCCAAATATTTAAAAAAAGAAAAATGAAAAAAAAGTGAATATAATAACAATGTGAGCCAAAATAAGATGTCTTTATTAATATCAAATCATTTTTCACTTTCCTCTTTGAAGGGGAAACCTCCAAAGAGCAGAGCTCAAATAACAAATTATTCCATAAGACATATTTTACAATGCTTCTACCTCTATATATACTACTTCTCTCTTCTTAAGAACATTCTAGAAAATAAATTTTCTAGTAGGTGTAACCACGAGGTCTTCGCCTTGTTCACCAATATCCTACCACGTTCATTCATTAACGGGGTTTTTAAATTGTGAAAAATAAAGTCAATATATTTTAGATATTGGGGGGGAGGTACAAGGTCTCGAGGGTTTTATAAATATTGAGGGGTGTTAAAAGGTCTATCTACTAAACATAAGTTTTTTTTATTCGAAAGATGTATTGGGAATGGGGTTCAACAAAAGGGGTTTTGGAGGTATTTATCAATATCTAGTGAAATTAAGGGTATTCTTTAATATTCAATGAACGTAGGTGTTATATCCCAGGTTCACTGAGTGAATATCCTGTGGGTGTAACCTTGTAGTAAGCCTTCTTACAATAGTTGTATTCACACTACTACATAAACCTTATTTACTAATGATGGCATTTATTACATTGAAATATATAGTATTCTATCTACTTCAGAGGTTAGGGAGGTTAGGACCCTAACATGCCCTCCCCCTTAAAAAACAACCTTTTCCTCAAGGCTTCAGATGTGGTAATTGTTGTAGAAGGGAGAATGTCTCCCATGTGGCATCCTCATGTTGTGTATCCTTCCGCTGTATTAAAACTTCCTCAATTGTGCACTTGTGGAGATGAAACTCACATTGGTCTAGGATGCCTTGTGGATGTAACCAAATGGAACCTTCTTCATTCAATTCAAGTAGAATATTTTGAACATGGAACTTGGATCTAATCACTTTCTTTAAGTAGGAGAAATGAAAAAATGGATGGAGCTTAGAGTGTCTTGGAAGTGCTAATTTGTAAGCCACGAGCCCAATTCACTTGATGATTGTATAGGGGACATAAAAATATGGAGCAAGCTTCTAGCTATGGCATTATTTGAGGGAATTCATCTTATATGTTTGTATAAGAAGAAAAACATGATCCCCTTCAAAAAAATGACATTTGGAGTGATGTTGATTATCCTTTTTCTTCATTTGATTTTGATCCATGACCAAATTTTCTTTGAGAGTGCATAGAAATTCAACCTGAACTATAAGGGTTTTTTCAACCTCCTAGACCTTGGAGACACTTGCACTACAAGGAGAACACCTTCTAGCAAAGGTTTTTAATAAATCTCTTAGAAAAACTTATCTCTTCTCTATTTATAGTGGAGGTTTTTAGTGGAGATGGGTGGGTAGGGGTTTTTCTAGTGGTGTTCCTATAAGGTACGAATGCACTGATGTGCACACAATAAAAACACCCTAGTACTTCAAAATTAATGAGCACC
>ML780186.1:197261-213096 GCA_009831015.1 Picea engelmannii | reverse complement strand
CAATACAGAAAATCCTCCTCCAAGAGATGCGCCACCCTTCTTCTTCTTTCACCAACACTTGAAATATCAACTTGCCTTATAAGAACATGAGCAAGTGAAGTGTGTATTAGAAGTGAGGTGCTAGCCTCTTATTTATACTAAACTGGCACGTGTGAAGAGTCATCATCTTGGCAGGGCCGACCTCTCTCACTGGGTAGGTAAATCCACCTTTAATTAGATCTGGCCCTTTAATTATAACTGTTGGGGCCGACTTCTTATTCTTTACATTATAATTGTCCGATGACCAATCCGCAAAAGGGGATTTGGTCCTTATACAATTACCGACTTGGTTAATCCTCAATGGGGATTAACCTAATAATAAAAATAATAATAATGAAATGATTAATCCACAATGGGAATTTAATCCAATAACAAAATAATAAGAATGCTCTTCGCAGTTACATTATTTCAACATCTTTCACTCTGTATTTTTACAGTCTCTGTACATTTCTTGCATTAATAGAAATCGTGTATTACTGTATATATGTGTTTATGGTTGCATCTCTGATACATTTCTGTTATATTATTGAACATCTGCGATATCTCTGTGCATTTATTTATTATATCTCCGATCTCATTTCATGCCGAAAATAATCCGGATCACCCCCTCAAGGTAAAATGCATAAAAAAAGCACTGACATTTGCTAGGAAATGGTGTCCTTCACTCCTAGACATTGTGCAGAGAATGGAACTTCTACTCAGCGAAGGTCTTGGTGAATATGTTTTCAGTATGTTCTGCTAATGGATAGAACTGCAGGTCGATGATCCCCTCATGTACTAATTCCCGAATGTAGTGCATGTGGATCTCAATGTGATTCATCCACTGCCTCTAAACTGGATCTCTGCATAACTTCAGAGTGCTCTAGTTATCTCACCAGATGACGATCATCTAGTGAAACTGAATGCCCAACTAAGTGAGAAAATGTTGTAGCCACATAGCCGAAATGGTTATGTTAACTACCCCCATGTACTCTGCCTCGGCTTAAGATAGAAAAATAACATCCTGCTTCTTGCTCAATAAAAAAATAGGCCCAGAACCCAGACTGAGTGAGTAACTAGATGTGGAATTGTGATCAATGTTTTCGCCAGCCCAGTCAGAATCAGTGAACCTGATGAGATCGAATGCAAATTTTGTTGCATAGTGTCACATACCTACTACCTCAATCAAAATTTTTGTTGATTTCTGCAGAATCAAAACCCCCAAATTACCTATCGAGTCTTAGTGCAAGCTATCTCTTTCTCTCTTCATTCCCATGTGATCGCAGGTCATGATCACAGTTCAAATAAACACAGTGTCTTTTGTATTTCGCGCCTCGGTGCTACAGTGATGTTGAATCGTTCGACTCTGCAACCGCCAAACCCCGACAGGGCTAGCGACCGACCAATAGGGACGAATCCCAACAAGGCTAGAGAATAACCAATGAGAACAGGCCCCGTCACACAGTTAAGTGGAGTACAGGTGGTAGAGGGGAATTGTGAAACGGTAGTCAACAGGACAGGAGGGGGCCCCATTTCACACGCCACATTATTCCGGATCCCCCCCCTCATTAAAGGCACAATGGCAAGGGGGGTCCGGAATTCACCTGAGCACCATTGATCACAATAAATTAATCTCAATCATCCAAGAGTTGCACGTCTGATTCCGGGACCCCCCCCCACTGTTAAATGCATAACAACAAGGGGGCTCCGAAATGAAACCTCAGTCATAGATCTGGGCGGGTGGACTCTGGCCATCCAGATATACTCGTTGCTTACCTTAATGTGCACTCATGCCCCAGCTTAAAGCCGACATCTCTTCCTCACATCCGATGGTCGTTACAGACCCTGAGATCCTCTGGAAGAATCTCATCCTTTCATCGGGACTTATCATCATGAGAGTCTGAACTCTTGATCACGGGGCTCCCAAATTCCTAATCCCCAATTCCCTGATGTGGAAAATCTTTCAACACGTAGCCTTCATAAATTTGATCGGTCCAGATCTGTCCCGGGATTTCCACCATGGAAAGTCCCGATCTCTCATCATCAGGATTCCTGATTTCACGATTCTCGATTTCCCGAATTGGGTAATCTTATGACATGTGGCCTACGTCATTCGGACGACTTAGATCTATTCAGGGGTTTTCACCATGGAAAATCCTGAACTCTCGTCATCAGGATTCTTGATTTCACAATTCTCAATTTCTCGAAAAGGCTAATCTTACGACACGTGGCCTCCGTCATTCAGATGGCTTAGATATATTCCAGGGTTTTCACCATGGAAAATCCTGAACTCTCGTCCTCAGGATTCTTGATTTTTCGATTCCCAATTTTCCAAAATGGGTAATGTTACGACATGTGGCCTTCGTCATTCGGATGACTTAGATCTATTCTAGGGCTTTCGCCCCTATACACTATGGTCTTAACCCTCAGGTAACTCCTAACAGATCATACGGCTGTCGGGTTTTCCAGCCGAGATATGATGGCTCAGATTGGTTCCTAACCGTGCATTCTTCCACGACTCCCTAGACGTGGAAAAATCAACGATCCAGATACTCCCATGGACCTTGGAGATCTACAATATAAAATTCTTCGTTGTCCATGAATACACAGAAAAAAAAGGGGTAAGAAATTTAACACCCTACTTACTCCTACCAAACTAACGGTCATGCGTGACCACAGGTTTCCCGATGGAATCTCGTCCGTCAATTAACACCTATCAGGGTTAAGACACTTAACACTCCATCTTCTTCCTCCGATCTGATGGTCGTGAGTGACTGCAGATCTCCTAACGGGATCTCATCCATCGATTCGATACTTCATCCTTATGCTGTCATCTCGGGTGTTCAAGAGGATCGTTCCTCCTCGTGCAGGGTTACTAAGGCCTTACACCTTCACATTCTCTTTCCCGAATCTTGATGGGATTTTCAAGGAGGGTATCTCTATGGGGAGGTTCACCCAGGGTACTATCTAAGGCAGATAAGGGTATCGTCCTCCCGAGAACCAGACGTGAAGTCTGAATTAGATCAGTACGCATATAAATAATGATTCATGAGGACATAAGCCATACATAGTCTTTCCATACAAATATACAACTACTAGTATTGATCAAAATACCATACAGACATTATTATAATGAAATCATTCACAGTTTCACAGCTTACGAGCATAATTATCAGAATACATATATTTCAAGATGCCAAAGGAAAAACACTTATCATAAATAACACCAGGGGTCAAGCAACTGCTGAGAGGGGTTCTCGTTTCCACCCAACCGTAGGCTCAACGACTCCCAACGAATTTACCACTAGCCACCCCCGAGTTGAGACCACGATGTTGTGAGACTATGTCTCTGTTTTCTAGTGACCAGGAGCAAAGGTTACTCTCCTTCCTCTCTGCTATCACTCACTTTGCATATTGCTAGAGTTCTCTTCTTCCCCTCGCGTCTTCCCCCCCAATCGCTTCCACCCCATGCCTTATCCTCTTGCGAGGTTGCGTGTGGCGTGATTTCCCTCGAGCTAGTCATTCATGATGGATCTATGGATGGGTGGTTCACCTCCCCATCCCTCATTAATTTCTGAGGAGCCATCAACCTGCCAGCCCGCGAGACATTTAATTCAGGGCCAGCGAGCCGCTTTTGGTTCTTCGGGCTAGTGAAGTCCAAATACAGTATTAATTCTCGGTGGAAGTTAACACCACCTTTCCAAGTGCCTTCCACCACCATCATGGTCTCTTTTTCTGCACATCCCCTCTCAACAGTCCTGCAATATAAATTCATAATTTTATTCAGATTTATTGACCTTTTCCGTGAGGTCCATTCACATTCATGAGTTTGCCACAGTTCTGGCCAGTCCAGTTATTTTTTACAAACTGGGGGAAACAGGGTGTTACATTTCCCTGCCCCTTAAAGGAACATCGTCCTCGATGTTCTTATCTTTTAACATGAATTGTATGTATAGAAGTAAGCAAAATCGGATATGCCTATCTCATGGCATCCTCCATTTCCCATGTAGCCTCATCTGGGCCAAAATGTCTCCACTGCACCTTTACATGTGCAATGTTTCGGTTCTGGAGCAGGGTTTCCTTTCTGTCCAATATGCATTGGGTCTCTGGTAGAAATTCTCCCTCCCGTTCCACCTGGATCACAGACCAACCAATTATATGATTAGCATCATGTACATATTTCTTCAATAATGAAACATGGAAAACATTATGTGCTTTTACTGTGGGAGGAAGTGCTAGCCGATAGGCTACATGTCCCAATCTTTCTAGAACCTCAAAGGGTCCACAATACCGGGGTGCCAACTTGGCACAAGCTCCCATTTTGAGGGAACTACTTCTGGGATTAATTATGAGATATACATGGTCTTCCATTTTGAACTCTCTTGGAGTTCTCTTTTGATCAGCATAACTTTTCTGTCGGTTCTGAGCGATCTTCAGATTTTTTTTTATCTGAGTCACTTGTTGTTCCATTTCTTTCAACATTTTGGGTCCAAAAGAAATACTATTTACAGGATTACTCCAGCTGACTGGAGTATTACACGGTCTACCATAGAGGACCTCAAAGGGACTCATTTTTAAGGATGCTTGGTAGCCGTTGTTGTAGGCGAATTCTACCAATGGCAGGTAGTCTTCCTATTTCCTGGGTTGATGCATTACATGCATCCTTAACATATCCTCTAATATATGATTCACTCTTTTTGTCTATCCATTGGTTTGAGGGTGATAGGCGGTGTTGAACAACAATTTCGTCTCCAATCCAGCCATCAGTGATTTCCAAAAATTTGGAAGTAAATTTTGTGTCTCTGTCAGACACTATCTCTTTCGGCATACCGTGCAGTCTGAATACCTCTTTCATGAATATCTGGGTGATATATATCGCCTTGCAAGTTTATTTGATGGGGATGAAATGAGCAGACTTGCTCAGTTTATCCACCACTACCATAATGGAATCATTCTGCTTGGTTGAAGTCGGCAATCCAGTGATAAAATCCAAGGAGATGGTTTCCCATTTCCATTCTGGGATGGGTAAAGGGTGTAATAGTCCTGTTGGGTGTCGATGTTCTGCTTTAACCTGTTGGCATTCTATGCATTGGGCCAAATATTTGGCTATGTCTTTCTTCAATCCAAGCCAATAAAATTGTTTTCGGGTGGCAGTGATCATTTTCTGGTATCTTGAGTGACCAGTGTATGGTCTTTTATGTAGTTCATCCATAATGAACCCCTTCAAGTCGTCACAATTTGGAATGTACATTCTATCTCTATAAGTGAGCATACCTCCTTCGGTCATTTGGTAGCCTTCATATTTTTCTCCAGCGGGTTCTTGTTGTAGGTATAGGGTCACAGTCTGAATGAAGGAATTTGTTTCTTGTGCATTTCTGACTCCGTTCTTGACATTTGTCTCGCAGATAATTACCGCTGCTAGGTGAATTTTTTTCATGCTTTTGCTAAGGGCATCGGCCACCCTATTCTCTTTCCCTTTGATGTGTTTGATTTCAAAATCAAATTCACTAAGGAGGGATATCCATCTAGCTTGTCTAGCATTGAGCTTTGGTTGATCAAACAAATACCGCAATCCACAGTGATCTGTCATAAGTACAAATTTCCTTCCTAGGAGGTAATGCCTCCACATTTTCAAGGCATGAACTATGGAATCTAGTTCTAGATCATGAGTCACATAGTTGACTTCATGTTCATTCAATTTTCGGGATTCATAGCAGATCACACTTCCTTCCTGCATAAGGACTCCTCCGAGCCCTTCCTTATAGGCATCTGTGCACACAAGGAAGTCAACTTCTGGGTCAGCGATTTTCAACATGGGTGCATGGGTTAGTAGATGTTTCAAGGTTTGAAATATTTCTTCACATTGTTGTGTCCACAATAATTTTGTCCCCTCCTTCTGGAGGGAAGTGATTGGACAACCAATCTTGGAGAATCCTTTTATAAATATCTTATAGTATCCCACCAATCCCATAAAGGATCTGATGTCTGAAACATCCTTTGGGGTAGGCATTTCCATGATAGACCTGATCTTGTCGGGATCTACTGCTACCCCTTCCTCGGACAGAACATGTCCCAAGTAATGTATTTTCTTCTGAAAGAAGTCACATTTGTCGAATTTAGCATAGAGCTAATGCTCTCTTAGCACTTGCAACACAAGTCTAAGGTGCTCTTCATGTTCTTATCTATTATTAGAGTAGATTAATATCTCATCAATAAAAACTAGTACAAATTTATCTAAAAATTTATTGAGTACATTGTTCATTAAGCACATGAAAGTGGCAGGGGCATTGGTTAGCCCAAATGGCACTAACACAAACTCATAGTGACCATACCGTGTCCGGAAAGCAGTTTTATGGATGTCTTCACCCTTGATTCGGACTTGATGGTATCCCGACCTCAAGTCAATCCTTGAGAAAATAGACGCTCCTCCCAACTAATTGAATACATCATCGATCCTGGGCAAGGGGTACTTGTTCTTTATGGTTACTTTATTAAGTTGTCTATAATCTATACACAGTCTAAGGGTGCCATCCTTCTTTTTCACAAACAGGACTAGTGCTCCCCATGGGGACAAGATGGGTCGAATATAACCCTTATCCATCATTTCTTTCAATTGTAATTTGAGTTCCACTAACTCAGGTGTTCTCATCTGGTAGGGTGTCCTAGACACTGGCATTGCTCCTGGTGCGAGCTCTATTGAGAAGTCAATGTCTCTTCTCGGAGGTAGACCCGATACCTCTTCCGAAAAAACATCTATGTATTCTCTTAGGATAGGGTGATCATCAGGGCTTGGTTTAGCACCTTCGATGGTTTTTAACATCTATATTGCATATAGGGAACATCCCTTTCGACAATACTTTCTCATTTGCAGGGCTGATATTTGCCTCACCGAGACCGGTTTTCGGATCCCTTGAAGGGTTATCCTTTTTCCTTCTTTGCTCACACATTCTAAGGTTTTATGGTAACGGTCCAGTCTAGCTTTATGGGCGGCCAGCCAATCCATACCAATCAACAGATCATATGATCCCAGGGGTAATACATTAAGGCTTGCTTGGGTGGGGAATTCACCCAACATTAATTGGCAGGCTGGTATGACCTTTATTACCTTTCTTTTCGTGCCATTGGCTAACTGTACCAACCATGGCTTAGTTTTCTTTCGTGGTTGTAGCTTACACTTATCAACATATTTAGGGGATATATAACTCAAATTTGAACCAGGGTCAATCAAAACAGACACCATATGGTTGAAAATCATACCTTCTATTTCCACCACTGAAGCTTGGTGGTCAACTTGGTTATTATCCAATGCTGCATAAATCTGCGGCACACTCCTTGCCTCATCATTGACTATGGGAGCTTCATGAATGTTATAAAATTTTCGACTATTCTGTTGTCGGTGTGGACAGTCTCTCAAGAGATGCTCTTCTCCGCAACCCCAACATTTCAGAGGTTCTTTCTTTGGGTTATTAGTCTTCACTGGTATAGGTCCAGAAGTTTTACTTCCGTCCACCGAGGGAAAGTTCTGCTGGAGTACACTCCGAGCTGGAAAGTTCATTCTAGGGTTCTTCTTGTAGTTCTTAAATCCTAAGGATTTGATTCCCTTTTTCTAAAATCTCGAACCACTCTTATGTTTCCAGTCTCCACGAGACTCTGCCCGATGTCCATATTGTTCATGACAATATGTTTCTTTTTGAATAGTGTCTTCTAAGGTCTTTGGCTCGTCGAATTTGATTCGGTTCTGGTATTCCTTGGGTATCCCACTGATGAAGCGTTGCGCCTTCTCCTTCTCTGCTTTGATGTAGGGTACATATCTCAATAATTCGAGGAATTTGTTGACATATTCCTCTATAGTGAGTTGTCCCAGTTTGAGTTCATAAAACTCTTTAGCCTTCTCGTCGAAATATCTTTCCGACAAATACTTCTTTCGGAAGTACTTTTCAAATTGTTTCCAAGACAGGTCCTCCTCGTGGACCCCTTTCATATTCTTAAGATCCTCACACCAGATGGAAGCCTTTATGTTCAGATTGAAAGTGGCCACTCGGGCCTTCAAATTCTCTGAAAAATCATGGAATCTGAAATATTTCTTCAGTCCAAGTAGTCAGGCCTCAGCTTCCTCTCCCTTCTTTATCTCGTCGTCAAAGGAGGGAGGTTTGGCCTTTCTGAATTCTTCAAATTTATGACCCTTGGAAGTCTTTTGTTTCTTCTGTTTTCTTCGAGAATAGGAACTGGTCCTGCTGCTGGAAGAGCCTTCTGAATCACCAGCTTCCTTCTCAGTGGAATCGTCTGGCACTGGTCCTTTACCTCTGGGGTGGGACTTTCTTGAGGTGCTCCTCTCAGTATGGCCACTGATACGACCATGTTTCTGCATCTCGGGTTCATGCTACATTTGTTGTTGTAGGTAGGATAAGCTCTGCAGTAAAACTGCATTAATTTCAGTTTGCTTTTCTTGTTCTTTCATCATCCTTTCATTGTCGGCCTTCCAGCTTTGCAATTCAACCATGAGACTCCTCACAGTCTCGGCTAGATTTGGAGGGGTTGCCATTGCTCTTCTTTCATCAGACTCTTCGTCTCTATTGTGGGAGCCTTCTCCCATCTCTTGGGGAGTCACCATTCTCTGCATCTATAAATTCCCACGGCTGATCATTCGCTTGGGTGAAAAGACAAACGTTGGTTATTAGTCAATAGATAAATACATTTTATAATCTGTGCATAAATTTATAACTCTTTCACATGCATACACACTCGAGTTCTCATTTCCAAGTTTTAATCCTAGACAAGAGAGTTAAGTTAGAGGGTTACTCCTCGTAGGAGTGCTTCGAACGGAGATTATGTGCAACTCATGCATGAGTCCAATCAGGCCGAGTGTTGTAACCATGCTCTGATACCACTTTGTCACATACCTGCAACCTCAATCAAATTTTTCATTGATTTTCGCATAATCAAAAAACCCAAATTACCTATGGAGGCTTAGTGAAAGCTAGCTCTTTCTCTCTATGTTCCCATGTGATCACAGGTCATGATCACAGTTCAAATAAACGCAATGTATTTTGTATTTTGTGCCTCAACACTACAGTGATGTCAAATCGTTCGACTCTGCAACCGCTGAACCCTGATAGGGCTAGCGACCGGCCAATAGGGACGAATCCCAACAGGGCTAGAGAACAGCCAATGAGAACAAGCCCCATCGCACGATTAAGTGGAGTACAGGTGGCAGAGGGGAATTGCGACATGGTAGTCAACAAGACAGGAGGGGGCCCCATTTCACATGCCACACTATTCCGGACCCGCCCCCCCCCTCATTAAAGGAAGAATGGCAATGGGGGTCCGGAATTCACCTGAGCACCATTGATCACGGTGAATTAATCTCAATCATTCGAGAGTTGCACGTCTGATTCTGGACCCCCCCCCCACCTTTAAAGGTAGAACAACAAGGGGGCTCCAAAATGAAACCTCAGTCATAGATCTGGGTGGGTGGACTTTGGTCGTCCAAATCTGCTTGTTTCTTACCTTAATGCGCACTCACGCCCCAGCTTAAATCCAACATCTCTTCCTCACATCTAATGGTCGTTACAGACCCTGAGATCCTCCGAAAGAATCTCATCCTTTCATCGGGAATTATCATCATGAGAGTCCGAACTCTCGATCACGGGGCTCCCGAATACCTGATCCCCAGTTCCTCGATGTGGAAAATATTTCGACACGTAGCCTTCGTAAATTTGATCGGTCCAGATCTGTCCTAGGATTTCCACCATGGAAAGTCCCGATCTCTCATCATCAGGATTCCCAATTTTGCGATTCCCGATTTCCTGAAATGGGTAATCTTACGACACGTGGCCTCCGTCATTCGGATGGCTTAGATCTATTCCGGGGTTTTCACCATGGAAAATCCTGAACTCTCGTCATCAGGATTCCCGATTTCGTGATTCTCGCTTTCCCAAAATGGGTAATATTATGACACGTGGCCTCCATCATTCAGACGTCTTAGATCTATTCTGGGGTTTTCACCATGGAAAATCCTGAACTCTCGTCATCAGGATTCCCGATTTCGTGATTCCTGATTTCCCGAAATGGGTAATCTTACAACACGTGGCCTCTGTCATTCGGACGGCTTAGATCTATTCCAGGGCTTTTTTCCCTATACACTGGGCTCTTAAACCTCGGGTAACTCCTAACAGATCCAAGGCTGTCGGGTTTTCCAGCTGAGATCTGATGGCTCAGATTGGTTCCTACCCGTGCATTCTTCCATGACTCCTTGGACATGGAAAAATCAACGGTCCAGATACTCCCATGGACCTTGGAGATCTATGGTCCTGAATTATTTGTTGTCCACGAATACACTGAAAACAAAGGGGTAAGGAATTTAACACCCTACTTACTCCTACCAAAATAACGGTCATGCGTGACCATAGGTTTCCCGATGGAATCTCGTCCGTTGATTAACACCTATCAAGGTTAAGACACTTAACACTCCATCTTCTTCCTCCGATCTGACGGTCGTGAGTGATCGCAGATCTCCCAACGGGATCTCATTTTTCGATTCGATACTTCATCCTTATTCTACCATCTCGGGTGTTCAAGAGGATCGTTCCTCCTCGTGCAGGGTTACTAAGGCCTTACGCCTTCACATTCTCTTTCCCGGTTCTTGATGGGATTTTCAAGGAGGGTATCTCTATGGGGAGGTTCACCCAGGGTACTATCTGAGGCAGATAAGGGTATCGTCATCCCGAGAACCAGACGTGAAGTCTGAATTAGATCAGTACGCATATAAATAATGATTCATGAGGACATAAGCCATACGTAGTCTTTCCATACAAATATACAACTACTAGTACTGATCAAAATACCATACAGACATTCTTATATTGAAATCATTCACATTTTCACATATTACGAGCATAATTATCAGAATACATATATTTCAAGATGCCAAAGGCAACACACTTATTAGAAATAACACCAGGGGTCAAGCAACTGCTGAAGGGGTGCTCGTTTCCACCCAACCGTAGGCTCAGCGACTCCCAACGGATTTACCACTAGCCACCCCCAAGATGAGACCACGATGTTGTGAGACTGTGTCTCTGTTTTCCAGTGACCAGGAGCGAAGGTTACTCTCCTTCCTCTCTGCTATCACTCACTCTGCATATTTCCAGAGTTCTCTTCTTCCCCTCGCGTCTGCCCCCCCAATCGCTTCCACCCCACGCCTTATCCTCTTTTGAGGTTGTGTGTGGCACGATTTCCCTCGCACTGGTCAGTCATGATGGCTCTGTTATAACTCTATAATCCATAGGATCATCTGTTGACTGGAAATTTTTCACTCTGGGTGTATAGGTTTGCAAATAATATTTCATCTCTGCAAATTATTTTCAAGGGAAGCAGTGCACAAAATCCACATAATGCACTTATCCTAAGTTTTGGAGCAAATATGACTTCACACTCACAGAGTAAAGACAACACATAAATGAACGGTGGAGAGGCTGGTGCATAAATCTACGGTTGAGATTAAATTTCGGACCCCCCCGACCATTCTGCCTTTAACGGTTGGGGGGGGTGTCCAAAATGGTGATTAAAAGGTGTGCAAAGATCTACGGTCGTCAGGGAAGCACACAGATAGACGGTCTACAGGCGATTCCGGACCCCCTTGGCCTTTCTGCCTTCAATGGTTGGGGAAGGGGGGGGGTCCGGAATGAAGCAGTTTTCTCGGTGGGCCCTATCCCAACATGTCACCCATTCGTCACATTTGACATCCTCCGCTCCATACCACTTACTGCTTACCACCCTTCCAACTTACTATCATACCGCTCCTGCATCGTGACGTCAGCCTCTATTATCCCGCCATCTCACCCGTCCACGAATAAACAGACATAGGTTATAAAACATTAGGTTAATATTCATGTTTAAAATTGTTAATAATAATAAATTAATTATTAATTAACTACCAATTGAGTTAGCATGTTAGTAATTAATCCATTGTTAATAAGTTAGTATTAATAACTAGATTAGTTTTGGGTTAAATTAAACAAATTAATAAAACCATAGAAAACATATATTAAAATAAAACATAAAAATTAAATAAAAAGAAAAAACAATATAAAATAAAATACATAAAACTTAAAACAAATAAAAACATTAAACATTAAAAAACAAAAAGTAATAAAACAAATTAAAAATTAAAAACAAAATATAATAAATACATAATAAAACACAAAACATATAAAACAAAACAAAATATAATAATTAAACATAAACCAAAACGTGAACATAACATGTATTAAAAAGCTAAAAAATTAAAAACTCAAAAAACTAAACTAACCTAAGTCTACCCCACCCCTCATACCTCACGTCACACTCCACTCACCCCCCTCATACGTCACACTCCACTCCCAGAAAAACTGAATGCATATCCATACACCTCACGTACCATCTAAACTCATATCAAAACTAATCCACAACTATTAAAAATTCTGGAACCCCCCTCACCTTCCAGACTTTAACGAGAGGGGGGGTCCGGAATAATGGTTTTGAAAAACCACNCCCCCCCCCCCCCCAAAAAAAAAAAAAAACCGCTTACCACCTCAGGGGGGGGGTCCGGAATACCGTTTTTCCAAGATTAAAACCACTTTTCTCATTTTTGCCTAATTTTTGCCTGTTTCATCATGTGTTCATCCGAGGCATTTTCTGGGAAAACGAAGATGGATTTTAAAAATCCGAGAGAGGTTTTTTATCATCATGGGCTGAAGAATAAAAACCTCTCTCAATTTTTTCAATGGAGCTACGAGTAGAGAGAATCAAAGACATCTTCGAGGCCCATTTTTCCATATTCTCAATTTTCCGTTATAGTCTCGATATTGCAAGAGCTGTTACGGCCAGATGGGGATGAATTTGGAAAAACCGAAGGAGTTTTTTGTCTAGAACATGCCCATCTACAATAAAATCCTTTATTTTTCACCCAAGTGTCATCGTTCAAGAGAAAAACACGTCTATTCGGACCCCTTTTCACAGAAAACCAGTCCGTCTTTCATGGCAGAAAGCTCCAAATTTTGTGGGAGTGGTGGATATTTTTGGCCGAGGAGATTAAACTGACTTTTGAAACTTATTGGGATGATCTATCCTATTTATTCAAAGGATTTTAATGTAAAATGGTTCGACCAGTGAGGTTCCTTGCTGGACTGTGGGCTATGTTTAGCAAAGAAACTTATTCTATAACTTCAAATGATCTATCAGAAATGAGCATGTTGTTCATAGGATTCCTGTGTGGAGATGTTGGTGGTGTTTCTTGTCTTTGTTAAGTTTTTCCTGTTATCATTTCGTTTGTTTTTCAATTTGTTATTATCAGAAGAAGAGTAACAGAGCAAAATTTATTGTGAAATACTCTGCATCTGATCTTGTGATAATCTTTATGTTTCTCCTCTAAAAAGCTAGTTTATGAATTCTTAACTGCTCATTTGCTCACTTTTTCATCCCCTGGTTCTTCCTCAAACATACACCATCAAAACTTAATTTGATCCATCATTTCAACTACCTTTCCCTTTTAAGATTTATGTCTAAGATCTGAGATTGAATCACATTTTTAAGTGCAGACCCCATTTGCCCAATGGCCCTCCTTGCTATTCCAAAACAACCATTTAAAAACCCCAACCCAACACTTGCATAACTAGCCTAATACCTATTAAAACAAATCTATATCAGACAGAGAGATCCCTCTCTGAGTCTTGGAGGGCTAGATCCAATACTCAAAGCGGTTTTGATGTGGCCTCTGTGACTGCCTTACAACCTTGGGAAAATTACAGAGTGCTAATAGAATGGCGACTCCACTGGGGAAATCTCCCCAGTAGTACACTTCAATCTCTAGATCTGATCACTGATGGTGGACAGTGACTAGACACCAGAAAGGATGAAATCATTCACCTGGCGACTCCAATCAGCTCCAGACAGTGCCAACTCGAAGACTCCACTGGAGGAAGAACCTGAAGAATGGCCAAGCAGCCTAGAAAGACCAGGTACTCAAGCTCAAATTGCATTGAAGACATATTTGGTTTTATCTGAAATTATTTCTTGTCTTTTTCTGAGCCTGATCAAAAGTATATTGTTGAAGATTAGTTTGACCATCAGTCAATTTATGAGTCTCAAGAGATCATATCCTCAATTGTATATTATGAACATACTCATACACCTGTGCACATCCCAGATGCACCTGTAGAAGCCCTAGTGAGACATAAGCCTCTTGCTTTATCTCCTACTCTTGCAAAACCTCTGGATGGTTGTAAGCCCCTTGCTTCATCTCCTATGCTTGCAAAATTCCCAGACCGATACCAGCCTCTAGATTTTCCTCCCATTCTCCATGACCTCCCTGTCAATTACATCAATCATCTGCCTAGGTTTGATGGAGAAAATGGGAAGATCACTGCTGAAAAGCATCTTCAAAACCTTGAGGATTTCCTTGACCTTTATGAGGTTGAAGATGATGATGTCTGTATCAGGATGTTTGCCCTATCCTTGGGAGGTAAATTTAAAGATTGGTTTAAGAAACTTCCAGTTGCTAGCATCAGAAATTTTAATCAATTTATGCAAGTTTTCCTAGATAGATGGGTGGTCCTGAGAAATGTTTTCCTCCTCCTAGAAGAGTATGACCACCTAAAAATAAAACCTGGGGAAACAGTACAACAGTTTTCAGTGAGGTTCAATGATGTGTATCATTCAATACCTATGGATGTAAGGCCACCTCCTGGTTTAGCCAAATTGCATTTCCCAGAAGCCTTTGATCCTGAGATGGCTTTTCCAATTAAGAGAAAGGAACACTTCAAGCCTTGAATAAATGCAGAGCATTGAAGTTGATGTGGAGACCAACTTGCTAATCAAAAGGTCAAAGTTAAAGGACAAATAAAAGGAGCAACTGAAGTCATCAGAAGCTAAACTACAAATTTTGGCCAGTGCCATGGAAAAGCTGATGCAGAAGATTAACATACAAGAGGAGCTTGTTGTCCAAAGACATCATGTTCCATTGATTTCAGAGAAAGACACGGTCACAGTCCCCAAACATTTTTCTGCTCATCCTGGGTACCATGGTTTGAATAATAATTCGTTCATGTATTCATTTCACAACACAGTCAAAGATGAAGCTCCATCTCAACTAGTAGAGGAACAACCAGCTGACATGATATGCATGTTCAATGGAATTTCACCCATGGATGATTTACTCAAGTGTGACCAGTATGATGATGATCATGAGGTTGAAATGGAAGTTGACTGTTTAGAAAAACTGACAGCATGTCATTGGAAGGAAGAAGATCATTTACAGTTCAGGTATGACCATCATCCCTTACACAACAGTCCTGACAATGATGAGGAAGAGACAGAAAATTCCAGAGTAAGGGAAAAATCTTTGCCCTTATGTTTCTCTTCTTTTCAATTTTTGAGAAGAAATTGTAGACGAGTTGGCATTGGTAAAGAGGGAGGATGTTCTGATCAACCAGGGGAAGATGCTAGTGCTGATGTGGAGGTTGTTCTAAACCCATAGTGGGAGCCCTTTACCTACTTTGATTTTCAAATTTCAGATGAAAGATTAAAGCCTGAGACAAATTCTGAGTTAATTCAAAATAGCTCTGTACCATTATGTTTTGATTCATTTCAGTTTTTGAAAATGAATTTTGAGTATATGCTAAAGGATAAATGCACATAAAATCAAGAAGTTGCAGTGGAACCAATGCAACAGTCAGTTCAATTTCTACAGGATCCAATATCTGATGTGTTGGATGACTGGTGTTGTCAAAGTCTTCCTCCATCATCCAGCTATGGGATAAAATGTTGTTATGATATTGAC
>ML780186.1:127012-196011 GCA_009831015.1 Picea engelmannii | reverse complement strand
ATTAATTAATTAACAATTGAGTTAGCATGTTAGTAATTAATCCATTGTTAATAAGTTAGTATTAATAACTAGGTTAGTTTTTGGGTTAAATAAAACAAATTAATAAAACCATAGAAAACATATATTAAAATAAAACATAAAAAGAAAATAGAAAGAAAAAACAATATAAAAAAAAATACATAAAACTTAAAACAAATAAGAACATAAAACATTAAAAAACAAAAAGTAATAAAACAAATTAAAAATTAAAAACAAAATATAATAAATACATAATAAAACACAAAACATATAAAACAAAACAAAATATAATAATTAAACATAAACCAAAACGTGAACATAACATGTATTAAAAAACTAAAAAATTAAAAACTTAAAAAACTAAACTAACCTAAGTCTACCCCACCCCTCATACCTCACGTCACACTCCACTCACCCCCCTCATACGTCACACTCCACTCCCACCAAAACTGAATGCATATCCATACACCTCATGTCCCATCTAAACTCATATCAAAACTAATCCATGGCTATTAAAAATTCCGGACCCCCCCTCACCTTCCGGACTTTAACGAGAGGGGGGGTCCGGAATAATGGTTTTGAAAAGCCACCCCCCTCCACGTGTCAGAATCCCATTCCAGCGGACCCCCCTCCCCCCCACAAAAACCACTTACCATCTCAGGGGGTGTCCGGAATACCGCTTTTCCGAGATTAAAACCACTTTTCTCATTTTTGCCTAATTTTTTCCTGTTTCAGCATGTGCTCGTCTGAGGTAGTTTCTGGGAAAACGAAGATGGATTTTAAAAATAAGAGAGATGTTTTTTCTTAGCACGGGATGCAGAACAAAAACCTCTCTCATTTTTTTCAACGGAGCTACGAGAAGGCAGAATCGAAGACATCTTCGAGGCCTATTTTTCAAGATTCTCAATTTTCCGTTATAGTCTCGATATTGCAGGAGCTGTTACAGCCAGCTGGGGACGAATTTGGAGAAACCGAAGGAGGTTGTTTTCCATAACATGCCCATATAAAATAACCTTATTCCATTTTCCCCCAGGTGTCATTTTTCAAGAGAAAATCACGTTTGTTCGGACCCCTTTTTCGCAGAAAACCGTTCCGTCTTTCATGGCAGAAAGCTCCAAATTTTGTGGGAGTGGTGCCTATTTTTGGCCAAGGCGGTTAAACCAACTTTCGAAACTTATTGGGATGATCTATCCTATTTATTCAGAGTATTTTAATGTAAAATGGTTTGACTGGTGAGGTTCCTTGCTGGACTGTCGGTTGTGTTTAGCAGAGAAACTTATTCTGTAACTTCAAATGATCTATCACAAATGAGCATGTTGTTCACAGGATTCTTGTGTGGAGATGTTGGTGGTGTTTCTTGTCTATGTTAAGTTTTTCTTGTTATCATTTCATTTGTTTTTCAATTTCTTATTATCAGAAGAAGAGTAACAGAGCATAATTTATTGTGAAATACTCTGCATCTGATCTTGTGATAATCTTTATGTTTCTCCTCTAGAAAGCTAGTTTGTGAATTCTTAACTGCTCATTTGCTCGCTTTTTCATCCCCTAGTTCTTCCTCAAACCGACACCATCAAAACTTAATTCGATCCATCATTTCCACTACCTTGCCCTGTTAAGAGTTATGTCTAATATCTGAGAGTGAATCCCATTTTTAAGCATAGACCCCATTTGCCTAATGGCCCTCCTTGCTGTTCCAAAACAACCATTTAAAAACCCCAACCCCACACTTGCATAACTAGTCTAATACCTATTAAAAAAAAGCTATATCAGACAGAGATATGCCTCTCTGAGTCTTCGAGGGCTAGATCCAATACTCAAAGAAGTTTTGATGTGGCCTCTGTGATTTCCTTACAGCCTTGGGAAAATTACAGAGTGCTAACAGGCTCTACAGATGGGTGGTTCACCTCCCCATCCCTCATTAATTCTTGAGGAGCCATCAACCTGCCAGCCTGCGAGACATTTAATTCGGGGCCAGCGAGCTTCTTTTGGTTCTCCGGGCCAGTGAAGTCCAAATACGGTATTAATTCTCGGTGGAAGTTAATGCCACCTGTCCAGGTTCCTTCCACCGCCATCGTGGTCTCGTTTTCTGCACATCCCCTCTCAGCATTCCTGCAATATAAATTCATAATGTTATTCACATTTATTGACCTTTTCCATAAGGTCCATTCACATCACGTATTCACATTCATGATTTTGCCACAGTTCTGGACAGTCCAGTTATTTTTTACAAACTGGGGGAAATAGGGTGTTACAATAGTGAATCCCAAAGGTGATGTTTCCCTATATGTATTGAAGGATATGTTTAATTTGTAGCCTTCCAATGTAGCTCATGCATCTCTTGCATGAATCGGAAGATTTCTTCGACTGCATAGGAGAGGTCTAGTATGGAGTGTGTGAGATACAACAAGCTCCCCTCTAGTTGTTTGTACAATGTTTTTTCGACCAGTGGAGATTCCCTGACATCCTAAAGTCTGAATCCTAATAGGAAAGGAGTTGGGGAACAATTTCATTATGTCATGTGGAATCTCTCTAGGAGATCTTGTGTATGCTTGGCATGAGATAGTTTGATGCCTGATGCATCATGACTGATCTCAAGACCAAGGAAGAAATGTAGTGGACCTATGTATGTCATTAAGAACCTATCGTGTAGAATCTTCTTGACTTTAGAAAGCGTTGATTTTGAGAAACCGACAATCAACAAATCATCAACATATAGAGCTAGGAGTAGAAGTGAATAAGTTTTCCTACGAATGTAAACATTTGGGTCTGACTTACAACATACAAAGTTTTGTGACAACAGGTAGGAGTCTATCTTGGCATACCATTCCCTCATGGAATGCTTGAGGGCATAAAGGGACTTCTTCAGTCAACATACCAAAGATGAATCCTGAATTAAGCCTTGGGGATGCTCCATATAGATCTTCTCAGAGAGATCTCCATGAAGAAATTCATTCTTCACGTCCATTTGATGGACTTCCCATCCTTTGGTTGCTGCAATGGAAAGTGCCAATCATATGGAATCCATATTTTCTACTAGAGAGAAGGTCTCATCATATTCAATTCCATGCACCTATTGAAAGCCTTTGGCATCTAGCCTGGTTTTGTATCTTCTAACCTTTCCATATGTTGTGCTATTATTCCTATAGACCGATCTTCACCTAACAAGTTTCCTTCCTGAAAAAAGGGGAACCAAATCCCAAGTATGGTTCTCAAGGAGGGATTTGTACTCCTCCTACAGGGCATATTCCCAAAAGGGATTCCTAGAATCCTTGCCATAGGACTATGGATCTAAAGAATGAACCAATATATGCCTGGATGGAATTGATTCAGTGGTAGTGAGTGCAAGAGGAGGCTCCTCAAAATTAGATCGAGTCCTCCTAGTATCAATTGGACCCCTAACAAGATCTCCTGCATATTGAAGAGTAGTATTTTCCCAATTGGGCCTTGGCTCTGGCTCTACATATTCATCTGTGTGCACTGAGTCTTCATATGATTGTACTAACTTGGTATATAAATCATCTGAAGAAGATTCACCAGTTTCATGTTCATCATCTCTGACAAGTGAAAGAACAAAAGTGTATGCATGAGGCTCCTAATATGCATGCAATATACTTTCCTCGAATTGGACACTCTGCTTAATGATGAGTCAGTCCATAGAGGGATCAATGAGTCTATATCCCTTCACATTGCCTAGGTATCCAACAAATATTCACTTTGTACTCTGTGGACCAAGTGCCTTCCTCTTCTTAGAGGGAATCTTGGCCCATGCACATGAACCGAATATACGGAAGTGGGTCACTTCCGGTTTGAGGCCGCTCCAAGCCTCGAAGGGGGTCCTATCCTTGAAAAATCTATGGGGAGATCTATTTTGGATGTACTTCTCACAATTAAGTGTTTCATCCCATAATCTATGTGGAAGTGACTTTGCATGCAACATGCAAGATGCCATCTCTTTCAGGGATCTATTCTTCTACTCATCAACTCTATTTTGTTGCAGAGTATAGGGAATCATGTGTTGTAACTGAATCACAACCTCAAGAAAAATATTTTGTACCTCATGGTTGACATACTCCCCCCCCATTAATTGTTCATAGGAATTTGATCTTCCTTCCTAACTGTGTCTCAACAAGGGCTTTGAAATCTTTCAGATGTTGAAAGACCTCATATTCTTTCCTGAGAAATAAAGTCCAAGTGTAGAGTGAGAAATCAACAAAAATGATCATGTAACTTTATTTACTGATTGATAGATGTGTAAAAGGGCCCATGAGATCACTGTGGATCAAATCCAAAGGAGAGGAGGCCTTATGAGTCTTTCCTTTTTCAAATTTCTCTTGAGGGTGTTTTCCAAGGACACATCCCTCACAAATTCCTTTGGAGAAGTGGATATTCGGTAGAACTTAAACCATTCCCTACTTGTTAATTTGTTGCATTCATATGAAATTTAAATGCCTAAACCTTTTGTGCCATATCCTACTACTTTCATCAGCATGTGTAAGCAGTAATGTAAAATCTGGTTCAATAAATTTAGAAAATGTGTAGAGTCTGGATTGGTGATTTACCTCACCAGTAGAAACTTTGGAATTGGTTTGCATTTGATAGATATCCACTGCATCAGGTGTTCATATTACTCTCTTCCCATTGCAGGAGTTTTTCATATGATACAAGGAGAGAAGATTGACAGAGAGTTTGGGAATGTGTAGCACATTCTCAAAGCTCCCATTTGTGAGTTCAACTCTCCCTTTGTCGATGACTTCGACTGGATATTCATCCCCCATCAGAATAGGAGGACCTTTGAATGTTTCCAATGAAGACTATACTTCATTTTTGGATTCCATGTGGTGAGATGCACCTAAATCTATAATCCAAGCATCGAGAAAGAAGTTAATGGCAATCAAAGCATGGCTAGAATTTCCTTTGTTGAGGTTTTGATCTTCTAGCTTCTTCTTCTTGGAACCCTCGCAAATGTGATCTCCAAAGTTTTTTTGCTGAAGTATTTGTGCCATTTGATCTATATGTTTCTGCATGCATGCAGATTATGGATGGAATCCTCATTGGCAGTAAGTTCATTTCTCTCCTTTTCTTCCCTTTCCACCTTTTGATCTGGAGGAATCGTTGAAGGGTTTTGAGTTCCCTTCCTTCTTTGGATTTTCGTGTGCCTTCTCTTTGTCTTTGTTTTTAGATTTCTTATTTTGTTGATTATTACCATCTTGCATAGAAAGTGCATGTGTCTTTGAGCCTTTGATTTTTCCCATGTTGATGAGCTTGGTTTTCTCTTGCATCAGAGACACAATAAAGACCTCAAGAGAGGGCATGGTCCAAGTGGCTCCAAAGGCAAGACTAATTGAATGAAATGTGAATAAAAACACTGAGTATTTTGGACCAATTTTGAAAATAATGGTAAGAACCATTTGTCTCTCCTCTTTATATTTATCAACCCCGCAAGCCTTGAGTTGCAACAACAAATCCTTATATTTGGTAAAAAAATCTTGGATATTTTCGAAGGTTTTTGTATCCAAAGTGAGAAATTCCACCTCAAGCATGTGTCCCCTCATATCATCCTTTTTTTCCAAAAATTCCTTCCATGATGGTCTAGACTTCATTAGGGGTTTTACAGGAGGATATGTGAAAGAGGAGTTCAGGAGAAATGAGACTGCAAATAGTTCCATATGCTTCATCCATCTGATTCAAATACTTGGATTTTACAGTGATTGATGTCGGTTTGGTTTTTGTGCCCATGTTTAACCTGTATAATCCTCTTCTTTGAAGATTCAATTCCATCTTGTGCTTCCATGCAAAGAAATTATACAGTGTAAGAATCAATTCTTTTGGAAATTCCATTTTCCCGCTGTCTTCAATCTTCGGTACCTGAAAAAAGAGTATGGTGTGTCTTTTTCCTAGAAATTTGTCGGCTCTGATACCATGTAAATGTGGATGAACCTGCATAGATAAGATCTATCTAGCAAAGGACATACAGTTTGCAGAAAAATGAGAAAAGACGGAAATGAGAGAGAGAAAATCAAAGAATTGTATTAATTGAATAAATGAATGATAATTTACACATGATATACTTTTTATAACTAAACTAATGTTCACTATAAGAGAATCCAATGCACCATAGTGGTGGTCTATAGTGATCTAAACACACATTGACAGTTACATGATTTAATTGCCACCTTGTATAAGTCAACTAGCCTCTCAATCCTCAATTAATTGACTAAAAGCATTAGTAATGTGCCACTTTAGTGATAATACCAAGGAAAATGCACATTAGCAATGATGATCCCAATGTTTCATGGTTATGGAACCAATGTGGCATCAAGACTCCACTCAACTCATCCAACTGAACTGTGAACTGAAGAGAATATTCCCCTAGAATGTAGGAAAATGAATATTCTCCCTAAAATGTGGGAGAGTGGATAATGACAAATAAACATAGGGAAAACCTTAGGAAAAATAAATCCTAGGTGTGTTTGAAGTATCTCCAACAAAGATTACAAAGTTGAATGTTACAAATACAAAAATTATGGTCACACAACTAGTGATTGTAGAATACCAAAGCATCCCATGAATACTTCCAACATTCAAGAAGAAAAGCATTAAAAGACATGGAAAGAAAACGAGACAGAGTGTAAGGTAGCCTTATATTCTAAAAATAAAAGAATCCAATGGTATGTTGACAGTGGATGTTCAAATCATATGACAGGAGATCAAGAAAAATTCCTCAGTTTGAAAAGGAAAGAAAAAGGAAGGGTTACATTTGGAGATGATGTCTTTGCCAAGATACTTGGAAAGCATACAGTCATTTTGGGAAATAACAGAGCTAAAGAATAAAATGTGATATTAGTTGAGAATTTGAATCCTAATATGTTTAGTGTGATCCAAACATGTGATCAAGGACATACTCATATTTGACTCTAAAAAATGTGAAATTAGAAAAGAAGTTTCAGGAAAATTAGTGGTTATTTCCCTAAGGACACCAAGCGATGTATATATCTTAAACATAGGAGAAGAAGAAAAATGTTGCATGGGTCAAGTAGATGAAAGTTGGTTGTGGCACAGAAGAATGAGACACATATAAGATTTGATAATTTTATAAAATTTAGTAAAAAGGAAGTTGTGAAAGATATGTCAAAGATTATAAAACCTTCAAAAAAAAATTGTAAGCACTGCCCACATGGAAAATAGACAAAAGTAAGAATCAAGACAAAACAATAATCTACATCAAAACAATTAGAACTTGTTCATACTAACCTATGTCGACCTACTATAACTAAAATCATACAAGGTGAACATTACTCCATCTTATTCATTGACGATTATACAACAATGACTTGGGTATCGTTTCTCAAAGAAAAATCAAAAGAATTTGAAAATTTTAAAATATTCAAAGCACATGTTGAAAATGAGACTGATCTCAAAACAAAGTGCCTAAGATTATATAATGGAGGGGAATTTAACTCAATTTATTTCAACAAGTTTTGTGAAACTCGTGGAATTAAAAGACACTTTTCAGCTCCAAGAAATCCCCAACAAAATGGAGTTGCTGAAAGGAAAAATAGAATTGTTCAAGAAGAAGACAGAACCATGTTAAATGAAGCAAAACTCCCAAATATATATTGGAGAGAAGCATTGTATACAACATTGTACATACTTAATACATCACAACTTATAGTCAACCATTGCAAGACACCATATGAATTACGGTTTGGCCAACCAACAACAGCCAAACACTTCAAATTCTTTGGGAGAAAATGCTATATTAAGAGAAGTGATGATAACCTAGGGAAATTTTATTCCAGATCTGATGAAGGCATATTTCTTGGTTACCCATTCAACAAAAACACCTACAGATGCTATAAACTGAGGCTGCACAAAATTGTGGAAGTGAAAATGTGAAAGTGGATGATTTTAAATCAAGAAGAATCAAATCTCAAGATAATTCACAATTTGATGAAAGAAGAAGAAGAAACTAAAGAAATACAAGAAGAAGAATCACAAAGTTAAGAAGAGGAAGAATTCCCAAGACAAGATACAAAAGAACCATCAAGGAGAGTACAAAGAAATCATCATGAAATTCAAATCCTTGGAAACAAAAGTGTTGGAGTTGAAACAAGAAGAAAACTAACATATGAAATAGAACAAGCATTAATCTCCCTAATAGAACCCAAAACATTTGCAAAATCCAACAAAGATTAAGATGAGATCAAAGCCATGAATGAATATCTTGATCAAATAGAGAAAAAATAGACCTGGGAACTTGTACCAAGACCAAAAGACAAAAATGTGGTAGGGGCCAAATGGATATTTAAAAATAAATTTAATGAACATGGTCAAGTTATAAGGAATAAGGTAAGATTTGTGTGCAAAGTATATTCTCAAGTATAAGGGATTGACTTTGAGGAAACATTTTCCCCAATATCCAGATTAGAAGCTATCGTAATGTTCTTGGAATTTTCATGCTTTAAAAACTTTAAAATATATCAAATGGATGTCAAATCAACATTCTTAAATGGAAATTTAGAAGAATAAGTTTATATAGAACAACCTAAAGGATTTATGTTATCAAAGAACCAATACTATCTTTGTAAATTAAATAAACCATTATATGCTCTCAAACAAGCTCCCAAAGCATGGTTTTCAATACTTGATAGTCATCTACATCAGCAAGGATACAAAAGAGGAGCTACTAATAGCAATATTTACAGTAAGATTGAAAATCAAAATATGATTATTATTGCATTATATGTGGATGATATCATCTTCGAAAGTAATTTAAACCTTCTAATCAATAAATTTTCTACATAAATGAAAAACGAATTCAAAATGTTGATGATTGGTGAATTGACATTCTTCTTGGGATTACAAGTCTCACAATTAGACAAAGGCATATTCATATCTCATAACAAATACATTAAATAAATGTTGAGTAAATTTCAAATGAAACATTGCAAACCTATGAGAAATCCTATGATTAAGTATGAAAACTAAGCAAAGATGATGGATCCCTAAAAGTGGACCAAACCATGTATGGATCAATGATCGGTAGCTTGCTATATGCAATAGCAACAAGACCAGATATCATGCAAGTTGTAGGATTAGTGGCCAGATTTCAATCTGCACCTAAGGAGATAAATATGAAGGAAGTTAAAAGGATTTTTAGATATCTCAAAGGAACCTTGGATTTTGTATTATGGTATCCAAAAGAAGAAGACTTCACATTAAATTCATATACTGATGCAAATTGGGCATGAGGTATTGATGACAAAAAGAGCACCAGTGGATGAGCATTATTCCTAGGAAAATGTCTTGTGTCATGGCTAAGTAAAAAGCAACCCTCCATATCACTATATACAACAAGAGTTGAGTATATTGATGATGTCTCCTACTAAACTCAACTAATTTGGATGAAACAAACTCTACAAGACTTACAAGTAAATTAGATCATCCAATTATTATTAATTGTGACAATACTAGTGTTATAAACCTTTTTAAAAATCATGTCATGCACTCAAAAACCAAGCATATCCCAATCAAATTTCATTTTATAAAGGAAAAAAATTCTCTAAAAATTTGTAAAGTCGAATATGTGGATACTAAAGAACAAATTGCAGATGTTTTCACAAAACCTCTCCCTAAAAGTACTTTTGAAAACCTTACACAGAAATTTGGGGTAATCGCCATATCTAATTAAAACTGCACAACTTCATCAGAAAAGGAGTACATGGACAAGGAGTACATGGAGTATAACCTCAGGGGGAGAAAATAGATATCCCTTTTTCCATTGTTGTCAAAGGGGGAGAATAAACAGTAAAACTCAATTAAAATAAGGAGTTTTTACTTTGTTTCCATCAATGACAAAGGAGAAAAATGTTGGTCATGGTGTTATGGTGTTATGGTGTTGACATTGATGTCACGGTGTTGGCATTGATGTAAAAAGGGGGAAAATGTTGGACATGGTGTTATGGAATTGGCACTGATGTCAAAGAGGGATAACATTGTCTATAAATATGTTAAAATCATGTGTGGGATTGATGCATTGATATTAATGTCCCAGTAAACGCCTATGGAATATGTTATTTGCATCCATTCATAGAACAAGCAATGGAACAGAAAAAGAGGTGAGGTTGTTGTTCACTCCATGAAGGTATCATTGGAAGACCATTACAATGGAACCTCAAAAATAAGTTATTGTTCCCTAAATACAAAGAATAAAGAATCAAAGTCTGGTATTTCAATGAAATGCAATAGATGTCAAGGGTATAGTATACAAGTCTCTATTAGACATCTTGGACTATCACTGATTCAGCAAATACATCATCTCTATAGGGTTTCCAAAGGAAAAAATTTACCATGATACAAGGTTTGAGAAACTAAAGTTTACAATCGTTCTCCTTTTGGTATAAGGATCGATGCTCTGATCATCGTTATAGGTGTGAGAAAAATGCAAGAAATCACCAAGGGTCTCATTATGATCATTAGATCACTGTCATCCATTCTCAAGGTGAACAAAAGAAAGGCCCGAGATATTCTCTCAGGGCGTATAAGACTTACTATGAAATTTGTTGCCTCCAATAACGTGAAAAAATAGGAATCATCAGATCATGGAGAGAAGAAAAAACAGAACCATCTAATCTAGTCAAGCCTCCCATTCAACTAGTGATTAAAACCGAATTGTCGATGATCTAGTATAAGCATGATCAGATGGCCCTAATCTAATTCATATTGTAAAAACATGTGAAAGTTAATGGAAGAGGGAAGACACAAAAAGTATATTATGCTAAATATAATTATCCATGTGTCATCGTTCAATGTTATCGTGTTTTGGCTTGGGATTATCACAGTTCCATATTTCATTTGCGAAATCATTGAGGATCATCCACTCAACGGATTATTAAAAACTATCTGTTGATTTATTTAAAGTGCCCGGATAAGCATGTATCGTCCACTCAATCGATGATTAAAACCCAACCATTGATTTGATTAAAGCATAGATAAGCCTTGTATGTGCCTGGTCTTGGTCACAGGTCAAGGTCATATGGTAAATATGAATTTGTGAAGAGGAAATCACTAACTAGGATAACTCTTGGTTATAGGGCATGGTAATTTGGTGAAATAAATAAATTCCTTCAGGCTAAGTGTATAAAACAGGCCTTGTGCCTTGTTTTTCTAAATTGTTCTCAACAATGTTTAGTCCTATGACAGTACATATGGGTGCTAATGGGTTCTAATGTGGATGGGTGCTAATGGGTTCTAACAATTAACACCCATACACCATAGGACCAAATGTTTGGTCATGTACTGTCATGGTGGATGGGTGCTAATTGTTACCACCCATCCACCATGACAGTATAGGAAATGCACTCAAGAGGAAATTCAAAGTTCTAATCTAGTTAACTCCTTGGGGTCTGGGTTTATTCAAGAACAATTACAAACAAAATATTATCACCCTTCCATTCCATTTCTTCTACAAATCTTTTGGGCCGTGAAGGGATAAATGTTGAACAATTTACAAGAGATTTGAAGTCTTTTGAATTAAATCCAATTTTTAATGAAAACAGGAGTATCAACATTATTGTTATTTTATTAATAAAATGAAAAGGCACATTGGTTCATTTTCTCTTTTAAAAAGAGACACATTGTCTCAATGCCATACACCTTTTATAATACTATATAAACATAAATATATGGTGAAAGGAAAGTGTCTCTGTGAGATAAATCAGAAGATCAAAGCATAGGCATAGTTCAAGGAAGAAATTGAACCTGAAACAAACACATGAAGTGGGGGTGGAAGGGAGGATCAAGGGAGTATTGGATTCCCCTATAGGTTGGAACCTCAAAAATAGGGAGTTTCATCTTCCTCAAGTTGGTGCTTCAAAACAGAGGATTGGAGTCCTCTACGGGTTGGATCCTGATCTACAAGGAGTTGCAACTTCCTCAATTTGATGCTTGAAAACATGGGATTGGTGTCTCCTTGAGTTGGTGCTCAAAATAAGGGAGATTGGTGTCTCCTACAAGTTGTAACTTGTAAAATAAATACAAATTTTATGATTGTTACATTTAAAATTATGTGTACATTATTTTCTTGTTGATCAATTTTTATGGTTAATAATTTTAATAATTAAAATTGTGAAAAATTGTGAAAAATAAGCAATATTGATTCACCCCCCCCCCTCTCACTATTAAAAAACATTTCAACATTAATTTTCCAATTGCATGAACAAAGGTATAAATAGATGTGCAAATTTTCTAATGAACCCCATGTACCTTCCTCTAGCATCAAATATTTTAAACTTCTAACCCCCAAGCAATTTTCTTAGATTGTTAACTATTTTATCCCCATTTGACATTGTCTCTTATAGGAGGAGGATGTCAGGTTTATTCCCATCAGTAGCCCTTTTCAAGGATCATTTTTTGAAGGATATGACTGAGCCCGGAGAAATAAAGGTAGATGGATTCTAAGGAACTTTTAATAGGGGAATTGTTCACTCCAACAAACCCTTCAATTGTCAACTATTTACCAAACATAAGCTCATTCATATATTCGTGTGTGTGTGTGTGTGTGTGTGTGTGTGTGTGTGTGTGTGTGTGTGTGTGAGAGAGAGAGAGAGAGAGAGAGAGAGAGATAAACAAATGGACTTGCTTCCTCTTCTTGGAACCCTATTTCTCCTTCCATAGTTTAGAACAAACCACCCATAAATTTCCCCCTCTTATCCATGCCTTATGAATTTCCTATAGGTAGATTTAGACAATTTTATAAAGATGCATTAAATATCTCTTAAAGATTAAAGAAAAACATTAAATATCACAACAAGCATCGCGTATAAGAAAAGTATGAGTCAAAGTGGTATTTATATTACATTAATTCATCATAATCGTAGGATATTTACATGACGGACATCATAGTTATAGTCTCCCTTACGAAATTGACTGAAAAAGTGATCCAAGAGGATCTCCACACAAGGATTCATTACTTTGCACACCATGGAGAAGATCATTAAAATGTTAATTGATGATAGGTGACAAAGTTTAAAAAATAATTATTAACGTTTCATTTAAATTGTAATAATGATTAATACTTTAAATGAGTGTGATAAGCCCATGTATTATTCATTCAAATTGGAAAAATGATAAATACTTGAAGTGAGTGGAAACTACTCATGTATTTTTCATTTAATTTGTAAAAAGAGAAATTAGTTAAGTGTGAGAATCCAACTCACAAATTAGTTTCCTAGTTTTAAGGGGAACTTAGTTTTGTGTGAGAATCCACCTCACAACTAGTTTTTCTATTCTCAAGAAGAGGATGAGAGTTGCATAGGTTGGTTTCAGATTCTTCCTCATTTTATCACAAGTGGTTTCCTAGTCTCAAGGGGAAGTTAAGGGTCTCATAGTTTGGTTGAGATGCTTTCTCATTTTTATCCTTGAGTTGTTATTAGAACCTAAATTTGTGGATGTTATGTCCTTTAATTATAGAGCTAAGGAAACTATATAAACTCCTTATGTAAGCTCTAGGTTTGATCCTTTTATGGATCCCTTTATGGAGGAACTATAGGCCCCTTGGAGAGAGAGATTTCATGGTGAGGAATGTAGTCCTTCCAGTGACTGAAGAAATTCCACTCATGTGAGATCCTTAAGTTCTCTTGTACAAGAGAAGGTTTCTCTGGGATTTCTGCCCTAGATGGAGCATGTGCCACATTTTGTGATAAGGTTTCAAACATGCTAAAGGAAATATAATAAAGTGATTTGTATTCCAAGTATATCCAGTGATGTTTCTAGCAGAGTCTGGTGAACTTCATTAACACATGGGTTTCAAATTATATTTGTGATTTTTTATTGCATTCTCACTTGATTAAGTAGAGGTTTAATTGCACATATCCACATAATGATGACAATTTGATCATGTTCATATGCAATGCTTAATGATTATTTTCTCATGTTCACATGTAATTAAGTGTCAGTAAAATATCCTCGTCATAGAATTTTTCTAGAGAAATATCTCAAAGAAATTCATAGATCAAGTGGTATCAGAGAAGGTCTAACCAATTTTGCATATTGTGAATATAATCATGGGAAAGGATAAGATGAAAGCATGGCTTCATGAGCTTGAAGAAATAAACCAGATCATTCAAGCATAGAACCTTGAATTGAGGAGGTTGCTTCAAGAATATGAAGAAGAAAATAGAAAACTATGACTGCAACTACAAGCTATGGAGGAGCAAGTTGGGGAATGCTCTGCTACAGGAGAAGCATAAAGTTCCTCCAATATCATACCAAATTTTGGCCATGACAAGTATACTAGTTATGGTTCTTATCATGAAAGTGTTGATGGTTTTACAGATTGTTAGATAATAGAGGATGCTCTCTAGACACCAAGTAACTAAGGTGGTTTCCTAGAATCCTCATCTACAACTTCATCCAACCAGGAGGAGCACTTGGCCAAACTTCAGGAGAAGAACAAGTGTCACAAATAGGAATGGAGGTAAAGGATTCTCCATGTTCAATTCCTTCCTTTATTAATGAGGATGACTTTTTCGGACTTTTTGAAAGGAAAACCAAGGGCATTGTCTTGAAGTTGTTGAGGAAGATGGGGTATAAAGGAGGAGTTCTTGGTATTAATTTCCAAGGAATCATTCAACCACTCGAGGTTGACAGAAGACCCCGATATGTAGGATTGGGATATGGTGAAAGAGAATTCTCAAAAGTAGCAGAACCAAAGGATTCTTCAAGTAAGAAGTTGAGATCGTCACCAACACCATATAAGAAAAATGATGGCACATCATTGTATGAAAGTGACAGATCTAGTATGAGATTCTAGAGGAAATTAAAGTCTCCTCAAATAGCTTGGGAAAACAAGAGTGTTGCAAAGCACTGGAAGAGGAAAGATCCTTACAATGAAGGCAAGAAGGATATGAAGACATGCAACTATTGCACTCACTGCCAAATGAGTGGTCATTGGATCAGGAAATTTTGGAAGCTTCACCTTGAGCTTTGTGGTACACCAAGAAAGAATCTCATACTAGAGTCTATCTAGTTGGAGGTTGGATCCTCCTCACTTGAAAAAAAATGGCCAAAAATCTATGTGCATATAATTCGTTGAAAACAACACCATGTTGAAGAGCTTGATGAGAGATTTCTAATGGCACAAATGACACCTCAAATGGAATCCAAATGCAAACGTTATGGTCATCTAAAATTTTCAACAAATAGGAAAATATGGCGAAGTCCGTATAGTGTTGATGTTGGCATGTTGACATGGCAGCACCATAGGCTGCCATGTGGCATCCGTATGGACACCACGTGGTAGTACAAATATTGACATTTCGTCTTATGTGGTTGTATGATCATGATGTCAGTAGAGTGACTAGACCGTACGGAAGGATGATGTGGTAGTATGGCGTTGACACAACAGGTGATGTGTCGAATCAATAGGTAGTACAGTGTTGATGTGGTAGAGTGATGTGGTTGTATAAAAAATGACATGGTAGTATGAACATTGATGCATCGATTGATTTGGTTGTACATTGATGACATCCGCAAAGTGATTGGACCATACAAAATGTTGATGTGGTAGTACGACGTTGACGTGGCAGGTTACATGTCAGTTGACTAGATATTGATTGGGTCACTAATGCAGGTGTTGACTATACCATCATTAGAATATTGACTGGGGATTGACTAACCAATTATAGAGTGCCACATGGACCAATAATGGGGTGCCACATGGAACCCCTCGAATTCCCAATGAGTTTAGGGTCCAAGAATTCAAATTAAAAAAAAAAGGTTGATGAGACTGGTTGACACTAGACTCGGTGATCGGACCAGTTGTCGTCCAAACCAATGGAACCAAATTTTTGGTGGAATGTTTCAATTGGTAAAAGGGTTAGACCAACCGATGTCGAATCCGGTCACCAGACCGCCCAGTCCCAACCGAGATATACATGTAGCCAACCAATGGAGCTGGAGTATTAATTTGGCACGCATATTTAAAACATATAATTGTTATATTCCATATGTTTAGGCCATGGGGTTTGACCCCAAGACCTCTCCCAAAGTTAGAAACCTCTGCTAACCAACCCACCAAAGGTGCTACATTGGTTTATCCACCCTCACAATTATTTTAAACATCCAATTTTCTATCAGATAGGATAGCTTGGGCACGCCAAATTATGGCATGAATTTCAATGCATCTATGCATATATTTTATAGGTATGACCTTGTGTGGGCACATAGATCGAGGCAGGGATCCCAAGAGGAGTCCATAAGTGACAGTGACATAATTTGACGAAATTATAGTCATTTTTACATGATTGTTCGAGCCAGATTCAGTGGTGCAGTTAGAATTTGGATTCGAGTAGCGGAAATTGAAGGTTATGACCAAGCCCATGTCTTCTTGGCATGTTTTTCGAGTTAAGTTACACCATTCAGAACAGGGTCGCGTTTAGAGTCAAAATTTGCAGAATGACAAGATGAACCTATTGGTAATATGTCCATTGAGAGTTGAGAAACCATTTGAGCGCCTTGGAATGAAACCCAATGTAAGTTTCATGCATTTATGATTTTTTCCTCTTTTTGGAAATTGCAAGAGGATGAATGTATGTTGCAGATTTCAGTGATCTTTGAGTGTTGCAACAAGGCAACAAGATCTGAATTACTACAAGAAATTCATTGTTTGAGCCTTGCACACAAACCGAGATGGTGCAGTAAGAGGAAAGTTCGACACTTCAACCGAAATTAGTCATGTTTATAGACAAAAGTCTCATAATTGTGAGACATGTGTGATGATGCTGACATTTTCCTTATTTATTGTGTTACACATGTTTGTAATGGGGGGTTTAAAAACCATAGAGTTACCACTAGTGCATATTTGAGGTTATTCACCTTAATGTTAATGATGTAAAAGGTTGTAATTAGCCACTCTTGAAAGTAATGATGAGAGTGAGAGGCATTGTTTTCTATGCCTAAACCTTGTTAATCCTTTTTGGTAACATTGTAATGGGTCTTGTATCCACTATGGAGTGAGAGGAATTTTTTTTCCTAGGCTTGTTTTGGAAATCATTGTAAACTTATCCATGAGTGTTTTATAAACTCATTGAAAGTATGGTATTGCTTTCAAAATTGAAAATTTGTGATCATGTATTATCAGCTATAGATTTGCATTTATGCAAGTGTTGGCATTGACATCCTCATTCTGAAGTACAAAGGTGAAGGAGAATAAGGGTGCGGCCTTTCAGAGACATTTGTTATGAAGATCAAGGAATCAACTATAGATGTGTAAGTGTTGGCATCGACATCCTCATCACAAAGCACAAAGGTGAAGGAGAATAAGGGTGTGGCCTTTCAAAGACATTTGTTATGCAAATCGAGTAGTGTGGAAGTGCATCATGGAGTGTAAGACTCTTCTTAAAAGTTGGTCGTGGATATTCAAGTTTCTCTCTATAATTCTGGAGAACAAAAAGTGATTTTTGGGGGGAGGTATGATCCAGGAGGATATCCACACAGGGATTCATTACTTTTCACACCATGGAGAAGATCATTAAAACGTTAATTGATGATAGGTGATAAAGTTTAAAAAAGAATGATTAATGTTTCATTTAAATTGTAAGAATGATTAATAATTTAAATGAGTGTGAGAAGTTCATGTATTATTCATTCAAATTGGAAAAATTATTAATACTTGAAGTAAGTGGAAACTACTCATGTATTTTTCATTTAATTTGTAAAAATGGAAATTAGTTAAGTGTGAGAATCAAACTCACAAATGAGTTTCCTAGTTTTAAGGGGAAATTAGTTTTGTGTGAGAATCCACTAAACAATTAGTTTTTCTATTCTCAAGAAGAGAATGAGAGTCTCATAGGTTGGTTTGGGATTCTTCCTCATTTTATCACAAGTGGTTTCCTAGTCTCAAGGGGAAGTTTAGGGTCTCATAGGTTGGTTGATATGTTTTCTCATTTTTTCCTTGAGTTGTTATTAGATCCTATATTTTTGGATCTTGTCTCCTTGAACTATGGAGCTAAGGAAAATATATAAAATCCTTATGTAATATTTGGGTTTCATACTTTTATGGATCACTTTATGGAGGAACTTTATGCCCCTTGGAGAGAGAGATTGCATGGTGAGGAATGTAGTCCTTCTAGTGTATAAAGAAATGTCGCTCATGTGAGAGCCTTAATTTCTCTTGTACAAGAGAAGGCTTCTCTGGGATTTTCGCTGTGTATGGAGCATGTGCCACATTTTGTGAGAAGGTTTCAACCCTACTAAATGAAGGATAAGAAAGTGAGTCATATTCCAATTGGATTCAAAGATGCAGCTAGCAAAGTCTGGTAAACTTCGTTAACACATGGGTGTCAAATTATATGTGTGAGTTTTGATTGCATTCTCTATTGATTAAGTAGAGGTTTAATTGCACATATGCACATAATTATGACAATTTTCTCATGTTCATATGAAATTCTTAATGATTATTTTCTCATTTTCACATACAATTAATCTTCATTAAAAGATCGTCATTGTAGAATTTTTGTACATAAAGATCTCACAGAAATTCTCAAATCACAAAATGAAATATAGGTCCTAGACATTTTTTCTCTCTAAACATTCCTCCTAATGTCTCTCAGAAAATCCTCTCCTTTCCTATCACTCTACTAATTACAACCTTTATATCACCTAATTTCGACGAAAAAAATGAAAAAACATAGAACATTTAGATAATGCTGATATATTTATAGGATCCTCATAGGGACAACCTCGATCCATAGGGTGGTTACATAACTTGATCATAATTAAATTTACATGTATTTATAGGCCCATGAGTGAGTTTTTATATCTCATGGGTTTATAATCATGCCTATATAATCTACATTTGATGATGGGGAACCATGCAGCCCTTGTAGTAACCATCGAATAGGAGTCAGAATGCCGACAATGATTGGAATCCATCAAAAGGCCATTGAATGTTGGGGAACCAGGAAAAAAAATAATAAATTTTTGATAATTACTTAGTAATGTCCGAGGGTATGGTCGATTTTATCCGTACTATAAGAAATCCTCGACAAACTTCTACACCATATGTAGTATTGGACAACAAGGAAGAAAATGGTTGATCGCAAAGTTTGCGAGTACTTACATTTGTGGACTTCCTTAAGATTTAATATCTTTTGTGATATTTATATTTAAATAATCAATTTGCACTCATTTATGGATGCCTTCTAATAGGTTCTAACATACAAACAATAGTCAATCGATGAATTGATCAACATTGGGTTAAGGGTTGTATGTATATGTTGAAGTATCAAAGTTTATTTGAACAATTTGAAAGTAGTTATGTTGCTTAACTTCCCTTGTTTTATAATTAATGGAACAATAAGAAAAATTTATAATAATTATATCGTTTATGCTTTGTCATGGCATATTAAATAAAGTATGGAGAGAAACCAACATAAGAGCTTTTGATACACAATATGCAACATGAATTTGAAAGCATGTGTATTTTTTACAAATCACTCATTTCTATGGTACACTTTTTTATTTACGCAATCATGTATATTATGCTATATATTTAATTGTAAATTTACTTATTGCACTTTAATGCTATCATTGTAGATGGAACATGAATGTGCAGAACATCAAAAACTAGTTGATGAAGAAAAAATTAGTTTAAATAACGAAAGTGGAATATCACCTAAAAGTGATAAAGAATGAGGCATGCACACAACTCGAGTGATCACAACATTTAAAGTGATGAATGACAATCAATATAATTGAATGTTACTACAAGTTGCATGTTTTGGAATATTTGTTTGTGAAAATCACGGATTTTGTTTAATGTACTTGACATAATGTTCCAAGTATAGTAGGACATGTTACCAATAAGTGTAAAAATTACATATTGGTTTCATTTTGATTATTGTGGACCTCAACATTATCCCATTTTGTATGACAATGGGTCTCTTATTCATATATCATAAAATGGGTTTCTTATTGTATTTCATTATTGAATGTTGTAAAATGTTGCTCACTTGATTGATTGATATATGTATGATTTACATTGTTACGAATAATAGAAGTGTAAATCGTTGGACATTTCATTAATGCAATCATTATATCAAAACACAATAAAAAAAATATAAAAACAATATGTTGGTTTACTTCCTTCTTCTACCCATTGTCTAAGTTTATTGACCCAGGGTTCATGTCTGTCGGGTTTCCAATAAAGCCTCTACAACTATCGGCCCTCCTGGTAAACCAGAAGGCAACGCAACACACAGAATGTGTTGCACTGTCTCACCCGAGATATCTTTAATGGGTGGATGTATGTGTTTACAGCCTAGGATTGAGTGTGAGATAAGGGAGTTGAATATTGAACTATTGTTATAATTGTAACTGCAATATACTGTCATTTGCGAATATGTAGGAAATATAAAAACTCATTCATTAAGCATAACAATAGCTATTGAAAAGATGATAAAGATAAGCATACATTTATCACACAACACAGATGTTAGCTCTTGGCTCTTTTATTATGGTATTTCTGCATATACAGCGTTGCGCGCTTTACAATCATCCACAATCGAGTAAGATCCATATGAGGCAGACTAGATCGCACCAGGATCCTTAGCCTGTGATCTAACCCTCAAGATCTACCCTCCTTCCTCTCATATAGCTCACTGGATTACAAAATAGATCATATAGAAAAATATTACATAGCGGTTCACTACAATATCGACTTATCTTTGTAACCTCTGAACAATAATAATCAAAACCCCGATATTCAAACCCTCTATGATATCTAAGTGTCTCTATGTATACGTTTCTGGCTCTTCAACCATTACAATGCATTACCTAAAACCTTAACTCTACCATTGTTAGGTATTCCTCCCATGCGTACGTGTTGTTCTTCCTTCCAACTGTTGTTTTCCTTGCATGCGTGTGTGTTGTGTTTCCTTTCAGCTGTCGCTTTCCTTGTGCATGCTTTCTTTCCTAAAAACTCCCTAATTTTCCACCTCAACCTTTGTCCTGTCTCCAACAGGCCCCCAACATTGACATATGCCTCATCTCAAGCCACCTAACCTTTGTGTGATCCCTCGATATCCTTGGTGATCGCTTGGAACTTTTCCTTGAGATATGTCGCCTGTGTTTGTGCCTGTGCAATCTTCTCCTTGAGTGTGTCCACTTTCTAGACTGCAATTTCATCATTTATCAATTCCACACACTCTACTTGGGTCTGTGATATTTGTGTCTTGTCTACTTTTGCCTGTTCTGGGACTTTTTCTACCCTCTCTTGCAGCGGTTCAATTTGATCCTACTGCTCATGTTTCTGGGTTTGCGCAGTAGTTAGCTCTGCCTGCAATCTCTTCATGTCTTGCGTCCCTTTAATGTGTTCTCTAATTGGCATTGTCTTCTGCCTCTGCTTGAGTTCTTGGATCGTTGCATTGATCTTTTCTTATTCCTTGTCCCGCTTTTGGACCTTCTGATCCTCCTCTAATATAGTCCAAAGTTGTGTTGTTTTATCGAACAAGCCAGTTGTTATGATGACCTATTTCTCTATCAACTGCAGTTGCGTTGTTTCTTCCTACTTCCTTTGCTCCTTTATTGAGGGTGGTGTGATTGGTGTAAGTTTATCCCAGAGATTCTTGATCTCCTTTTGATAGTGATGGATTGCATGCACAATCTGATCAATCTTTTATGTCGCTGTAAATTAATCCCTCCGTACAGCCTGTGGAATATTCTCATAATATCCTACCACTTTCTACTCCAATCCTTTTATGTGCTCCCTTTCCTCCTGGGTCTCAGATTTACCCTACTCATAGACTATTTCCAACACATCCTGTTTCTCTGTTGCCTTTTTCAATTTGACTAAGTCTTTGTGTGTGCGAGACTGTACCTCATGTTTTATGCTAACCTGCAACTTGTGGAGTGCCTTGGTCGGCATTCACGTCAACAATAGTTGGATTTGGCTTAAGTCCTTCAAGGGTGTCTGCCCCACAATCTGATCCATTCGCAGCATACTGGGTGTGATATGGAATGTTTTTTTTGGGTGTGGTAGTGAGTGGACTGGATATCGTTCTTCTTCTTCCATTGTTTCCTCTATCTGAGGTGTTGATGGTGTCGGTCCCCTGCTGCTTCTTGTTGTTTGTACTTCCCTGATTTTCTTGAGGAGCTACCGCATGTCTATCGGCTCCTATTGAATCCTGTCTCTGTGGTGCACATCATGGTCAAAATCCTCGGCTAAATAGTCCTGGACCATTCGGGCTATCATTTCCCCATTGTCATTCCTGATCCTATACTCTAGAGGTGTTGGTTGTGCCTTCATTTTCTTACACATGCCCCCTGTCTGCGTGGTTGTACTCTTGTTCCCACCGAGTTCCTATGAGTTGGGATTTGCTACAATCTCTTGCATGGGCTCAGCCTATTTCTATTTCTCCTTGGTCGACTGTGTCTTATCCTTCATCAAGTTCTGGGTCCTTATCTCCTTTGGCCCTTTGTTTGGCTGTGTTGTTTTTCCCTGACCCATTCTTCATCTCTTGGGAACTTGGATTTCCTTTGGTTGGGTTTCTCCCTGCCCTGCCCCCTCTTCTATTGTTGTTTTCGTCAATTCTTGGGTGATGGCTAGAATCCTATATTCATCTTCCCAGTCTTTGATTACCAAGTCAATGTATCCCTCTGTGATGTAGTAACACATCTGTAACCACTATTTAGCAGGATCCTTCCTTGCCTATATCCACATTGTATGTCGCGTGGCCTGGAAGTTGGCGATGTCTTTATACCATGCGACAGCCTTAGGTGTGATCCTTCACATCTTGGAAATGGCTTCATGTAGGTCACATAGGTATCCTTCAAATATGGACCCGTTCATCCTTTTGTGACTAGCATTCGAAGTAGCCTTTAACAATAAGTATCTCTTTCCCTAGTTTGGTTTGGTTTGGGTTTGGTACAAAAAGTGACATACCTCGGTTCCCTCCAGCCCATAAAGGCTATTAGCCTGATCATCCATGAGTAGTGAAACTCTGTGCCTAGATCCTGTGCATCCTTTCAGTCATCCAGAAACAATTTCAAGAGGTGTGGTGCCCAGATAACTATGGTGTTGGTCCCCTATTGCTTCTTGTTGTCTATACTTCCATGATTTTCTTGAAGAGATACTGCATGTCTGCCAGCTCTTGTTGAATATTGTCTCTGTGGTGCACAACATGGTCAAAATCCTGAACTAAACAGTCCTGGACCATTTGGGCTATCATTTCCCCATCGTCATTTGTGATCATATACTCTGGAGGTGTTGTCTGTGCCTTTGTTTTCTTGTGCACACCCCCTGTTTGCATGGTTTTCCTCTTGTTCCCATCGAGTTCCTGTGAGTTGGGATTTTCTACGATCACTTGCACGAGCTCGACCTGTTTCTATTGCTCCTTGGTTGGTTGTGTCTTATCCTTCTTTTCGTTCTAGGTCCCTGTCTTCTTTGGCCCTTTGTTTGTCTACGTTGTTTCTCCCTGGCCCATTCTTTGTATCTTGGGACCTTGGATTTCCTTTGGTTGGGTTTCTCCCTGCCCTGCCCCTTCTTCTATTGTTGTTTCCGGCAATTCTTGGGTGATGGCTAGAATCCTATATTCATCTTCCCAGTCTTTGATTACCAAGTCGATGTATCCCTCTGTAATGTAGTAACACATCTGTAGCCATTGTTTACCAGGATCCTTCCTTGCCTATATTCACATTGTATTCCGCTTGGCCTAGAAGTTGGCGATGTATTTATACCACACGACAACCTTAGGTGTGATCCTCCACATCTTGGAAATGGCTTCCTCTAGGTCACGTAGGTATCCTTTAAATATGGACCCGTTCATCCTTTTGTGACTATCATTTGAAGTAGCCTTTAATAGTAAGTATCTCTTTCCCTGGTTTGGTTTGGTTTGGGTTTGGTACAAAAAGTGACATACCTTGGTTCCCTCCAACCCATAAAGGCTATTAGCGTGATCATCCATGAGTAGTGAAACTCTGTGCCTAGATCCTACGCATACTTCTAGTCATCCAGGAACAATTTCAAGAGGTATGGTGCCCTCTGGGCACTGAGCTTCAATTGCGACAACTCCAGCTGAAACTTCCTCCCTACAGCATTTTCTTACCAGCTTGCAGGCTAAGATTTTCTTGCCCAATTGTGTCGCGGGATCATTGATCCTCTTTATGATGATCCCTCTTGTCCCCCTGTCAGTTCCATACTTCTTCTTCATCTCTTTTTCTAGTTCCTTATCCCTGGTTTTTTCATCAAGAAAGTGTGCAAGATCCATGCATCGGGATAGAAATCCTATTACGTTATCCATAAGCTCTATGTCTATGGAGACTAGCTTGTCCAACCAGATATCCCCTCCATGTGTGACCGCTAACAATTGTTTGACGCATGCGGTTACGTGATGCCCCCTACCAAAATGTGGTAGGTCCAATAGACCTAAAATTCTTGTCTTCTCCAACCCTGTTTCCCATTGGAGTAGTTGAATCATTGGTTCCCCAAATGGATTTGTTCCCACCGTCTCCATGTATACCCTATTTGCAATTTATGGGAACTTGTCTTCGTCTGCTATATCATGATCTGAGTATTTGAGCTTCCCTATATGACCCATACCCCATCTGGTATATGTGGTAGAACGATTTTTGCGGTAGGTTTCTTGTGAGGTGACCTTAGTATCTATATCTTGTCTTTCTTTGGCGGTGGTGGTTGTTTCGAAGTTCCAATGACTTCCAGTTGTTTCTTATTATACCATTTCGGCCAACCTGAGACATCTTCAACCATCCCTTCTATTGGATAGTATGATATGGTCATTTGAGATTCGTCTCACTCAACTGTTACTTTCACATTTGGTGTCGTTCCATTGACCTGCGGAGCTGCTTCGATGTTTTCTGGTTGCACCTCCTTCAGGGTTTTGTGTCTTGATTTGGCTGCTCCTATACCTATGTCGGTATCTCTACGTTTGTTCCCTTCGGTGTTGGTTGTGGGATTTCATCCAGTATAGGTGTTGAATTCACCGATATCATGTATGGAGAAGGGATTTCATCGATATTGACGATTTTTTATGGTTGTTGTTCATGTTCTTCCATCTGTCCTTGTGACCTGGTTTTAACTCTGGTTGGCATAGCACTCTGGCTTGCTTCTGTTTACTTGGGTGGTATCATGGTGTGGAATATTGAACACTTGTTTGGTTCGAATTGTCTATGTGACCTCTATAAATTTTCTCTGTGATTTTCGACCTCTCTCGGTCTCTATCTCCTCTTTTTTCATGAATAGACCATTTGCTCCTACATCCGTGTGTTTTATGGCTTTCCCATGAAACTTGTCGATGATGCTTCCTTCATTGTGGGTTTAATGCACCTTAATTATGGGTTCAATGAACCTCTGGCGGTTTTGTACTTGTCATTACTTCTACTTTGCTGACTCCAGTTGGAGTGATTAATGTGGTGTCCCATCGGTCCTTTACAGCCTTCAATTCTGCCTAACGTTGTCTTGTCGTATTGCTTTTGCCGACTTTCTATTTCTTTCTTGTTTCCCTTTTTATGTATCTATTTTCCTTCTTCTTGCTGAGTATGTGTGCCTTTTCTTTCTTTCAGCATGGTGTGCATCTATTGGTAATGTTTCCAATCTTTTTTTTTTTTTTTTTTACTGCGCGGTGGGTGGTTGACTGTCCTTGTATAGCTTTAGTCAGCTCTCATTGATCATTGCTCTGTGATTTGTGCCTGGTAAGTATTTTAAATGTACATATCCTCCATCCGTGACAGATTTTACCTCATATGGTCCTAGCCAATGCATTCTTATCTTTCCTGGATGCTGAAACTATTTGTTGCCATACATAAGTATTAGATCTCCTTCCTTGAAAGTTTTCTTCTTGATGTGTCGATCATGCCAAGCTTCGTCCCATGCTTTCTGAACCTGTTGGTGGAATCCTGCTAATATTTGGTCTTCCTCCATGGTCATTAACTGATTTAGTCGCTACTATACTGCACCTCATTCTATCATTTGTGTAATTTCTGCTACGCGCAAGCTTGGTACTAGAAATTCTAATGGCACCACTTCTTATTCGTCGTAAACCAGTTTAAATGGTGTGTTCCCTGTCAAATTTTTGCACGTAGTCCTATAGGCCCATAATATTGTTGGTACTTTGAGGTCCCAATCGTACATGTTAACATTACAGATCTTTATCAATGCGTTCTCCAGGATTTTTTCAAATGCTTCCATAGTGCCATTTGTGTGTGGGTGATATGGTGTGATTTTCTGGTGATGGACTTCAAACTCTTCAGTCATAGCACTGATGGTGTTGTTTATGAAGTGCGTTCTTTGGTTACTCATCAAAATTCTTGGGCACCCAAATTAAGTGATGACCTGCTCAAATAAAAAGTGTGTTGTTGTTTATGCGTTGCAATCCTTCACTGGTGCGGCCTCCGCCCATCTTGTTAGGTACTTTGTCGCAATGATAATGTACCTAGCTCATGTTCTTTTTTTTCGTGGGTTAATTGGTCCTACAAATTCTATTTCCCATTTGTCGAATGCCTGCAATGTTACTTGTGTTCGTAATGGCATCTCATCCCTTCTATTGGGTTTTCCTAGCCTTTAAAAGACATCGCATGTTTGAAAATACTCCTTCGAGTTTCTATGAATTGTTGGCCACCATAGCCCTACGCGCAATACCTTTTGCACGGTAGCTTTGCCTACATAATTCCCTCCTACTATTCCTTTGTGGGCTTCTGCTAAAACTCTTGGTCTTTTGTGTTCTAACACATATCTTCACAAGATTCTATCTGTGCCCATTTTGTATAGGTGTCTTGCAATTAGTTGATAGTTGGCAGCGCGGAATACCAGGTTTTTCTTCTACGCGGTGTTATATTCCCTTGGCGCAATACCCATTCTCAAGTACTGAATGATATCTGTGAAATGTTCATTAGCGATCTGTACTGAAAATAACTGTGCATCTCGAAAGTTATCCTCTAAATTCGTGGTTTCTTCTCCATTTGTGACTCTTGATAGGTGGTCAGGGTCTGCATTCAATTTTCCTGGCTTCACTATTACTTCAAAGTCAAATTCTTGAAATAGTAGTAACCAACGACATATTCTCCCCACCCAACACTGGCTTGTTGACTAGGTATTTCAGGGCTAAGTGATCTGTGAAAATCTTAAAGTGTTTTTCCAATAAGTAGTGTCTAAACTTTTGCAGTGCATAGACCATAGCTAGGCTTCCCTTTCTGTAGTGTTGTAGTTTTTCTCTGATTCTGAAAACTTCTTGCTCGCAAATGCTATTAGGTGATCCAGGTATCCTTCTCCTGGCCATGCCAAGATAGCTCCAAGTGCTATAGCTGATGCATCTACATGAATTTGGAATGTCTTCTCCCAGTCTTGAAATACTAATATTGGCGCGGTAACCATATTTTCCTTCAGGGTATCCAGACCATGTTGACACTCGTCATTCCATTGGAACTTTCTGTCCTTTCTTGACAGCTTTTCCATTGGTGCAGTGATATGTGCATATCCTTTGATAAATTTCCTATAGTATCACGTATGTCTCAACATCGCTTTTAGTTGACAGAGTGTTTTTGGTGGTTGTAAGTTAACAATTACTGCAATCTTTGCAGGATCGAATAATAAACCTTGTTTACATACTATATGGCCCAATAGTATCCCAAATGGTGTTTTGAATATGCATGTATTTATGTTCAGTGATATCTGTCATTGCCTACATCTTTCTAACATCAGGCATAAGACTTATACATGGTCTTTCAAAAAACTATAGACTGTCCAATCGTCCAAGTAAAATTCTAGGAACTAGTTGATGAATTCCTTAAACACAACAATGACTACTCTAGAAACAATTGTTGGTGCATTCTTCAGTCCAAATGGCATGACTGTGTATTGGTAGGATCCCCATTCTATCACAAGAATGGTCTTATATCTGTCTTCTTGTGCTATCTTGATATGATGGTAGCCTAAGAATCCATCAGTAAATGAGTAAACTTCATGTCGACCTACGTTTTCTAACACTTTGTACGTGAACGGTGTAGGGAATGGGTCATGTAGGAATGCATCGTTCAACTTCCTCAAGTTGACGCATATCCTGATCCCTCCTTGTTTCTTGTCCTGAACTACCATCGAGCTTATCCATTTTGATTCCTCAACTGGTTGTATGATGCATGCTTTGAGCATCCTATCAATCTCAACTTTGACTTTCTACTTACATATTGGGTTTAATCTATATGGTCATTGTCTGATCGATCTCTCTTCAAGTCTGAGTGGTATCTTCATTTCTCTTAGATCTTCGGTTATACCCTTCATCTCTATAAATGTTGCGGGGAACCGATCACTGTATTCATGCAGCAACTCTGTTAATAATGAAACTCTATTATGATTTCCATTGTTTTTTCATCCCAATAGTCTCCAATGTTGGCCATATTTGGATTCTCAACTGTCCCAATGTTGAATTTCTTTACTTTGATCGGCGCGGAAATGACTTATGATTATATGGGTGGCCCTTCCACCTCTCTTTCTCCTTTCTCTTCTTCAATCTGAATATCATGTAGATCATCTTCATCTAGTGCTTCCTCTTGTACATGGTAACATGACAATAGTGCCTTAACAGTCTATTTGTTCTGTTGTTATTCTTCTATGATAAATTCTACTTATGGTGCTTTGATGAATATCACTCCTCTTATTTGTTTAAGCATGGAATTTATGTTGGGGTTCTCATGCTCGAATGAGAAAGTGACTGTAAAATTTGGTTGCAATGTTGTCCAAGTTGTAGTTCTTTTGCGCAATCCTGGTCTGTATACCAATTTGCTAGTATACCCTCTAAAGTGTGTATAAAATTATGAGGCCATTCCTCTGGGGGTGTCATTTTCCACAACATTCTACACTTCTCCAAGTGTTTCGTTGGTGCCCCTTGTCCCTCATACATATGTTTCTTGTTATTTTTCATTTTTACGTCGAACCTTATGCACAATAATTGCTTGCATTGGTACCAATCTGTGATTGTCTCTTTGTGTGTGCCCCACCATCTTGCGAATGTGGCCTTGAATGCTAAATCAAGTGCTAACAGTCTCTGGTTCTCTAACACTACGTCTTTATACTGTGTCAAGAATGTTTCCAAATTGTTTATTCCATGGAAACTGGGTGGTTCCCTAATTTTTGTGCCTACCCATCTTACTGCACAGTCTATTCATGCACATCTTCTCATGGAAACTTCATGTAGCCTTTGTTGAAATTTCTCTAAACCAGTGTCTGAATATGTTGCACATGAAGTAATGCTCTGCCAAATGAGTATCCCATCTACAGCTGGGTTTACATAATCCTCATTGCGCGCAGTTGTTCTGTACAACTGGACGATTTCCTCTAAGTCTAGGCAAGCATGTTCTACAAACCTCTCCCATTTTGATGGATATAAAGGTGTGATGACCCTGTATTCACCTGACTCAAATTTCATTTTCCTGGTCTTTAGGTTGATCATGGCCTAGTTGTCAAACGCCCAATCTAGACCAAGCAATGTTGGGTAAGGTGTTGTATCATCCACTATTTCAATGAATTCAAAATTTTCTTTAGTGCACACTCCATATAGGTCTACTGTTACTCCTTTCAGTCTTCCGATTGGTAGGAATCTATGTTGGTTTTCCATTTTCAATTGAACATGTGAATATTCTAATGTGGGCTCTCCCATGCATTGTCGTGTATTCTTTGGCAATACATTAAATTCATATCTTAGATCCAGTATGATATCGCCCATGTTGAAATATTTGATGTTGGCATTTAGTCGGAACTCCCTACTGGTTCTTCTCCTTGTATGTAGGTGATAGACAATTTTTTATTCTATTTTTTCTTTCGTCTCGATGCTACATTTTTCTAGTATGTTTTGCAATATTTTCATAGATGATGGAACATTTAATACTTTTACACATGATTGCAAAAATCCTTTGATTGTACTTACTTGTCCCATGGGTTGGATTTTGTTGGTATGATCCAATACGAGAGGCATCTCGTACTCCAGTGCTTCCTTATTTCGCTGTGCAGTTGAAGTCGACACTATGTCTTCCTTCTGAAATTCTTGTCTGGCTTCCTTAAATATCTCCTTCTCCTTTTGTGCATCGAACTGCTTCCTTGGTTCGACATTCTTCTTTACCCAATGGTTTTCTGTTGGTTCTTGTCAAGCAGTGTTGTCACCTATTTTATCTCCTCCACGAGTAACTATATTGATGTTTCGTGCTTCATCCCTTGCTTTGACGAAAATCCATTGAACATTCTAGTTTTTCTCGTTCCTCCTTTCTTGGATCTTTACTAGTAGTGTTGGACATTCCTCTGTATCATGTTCCAATGCGCGACAATACATACAAGTTGTTGGTGGGAGCGAGCATTCTCTTTCATAATGTCATAGTTGATGACAATTGTGACATGCCACTGGTCCTCTACCTCATCTAAAAGCTCCTTAGGCTCGTCCTCCACCTTTGTAGCCTACTCGATCTCCTCTCAGTGCATTATATTAAGGCGCCTGATTATACTGTGTGGTATTGTACTGAGGTTATGTTGTGTTGTACTGCAGTTGTGTGTTATTATATGGTTGTTGCATAGTATTATACTGCTATTGTGAAATATTATACTATTGTTGCGCAGTATTATACTGCTACTGTGCAGTGTTGTATGGAGTTGGAACTTGATTAAACTGTGGTGCGGCTTGCCCAGTCATCATTTATACCTGCACTCTATATGCATCTGATGTCCTTTCTCGCATCAACTCCATAGTTATACAATCTTTGTCATCGTGGCCCACTGACTTGCAATAGGTGCAATATGAGCTCTTCAGGACTATCTGGTATTTCTGCATCATCGTGCAGTGATAAGGGTCATGACCCGATTTCTTCCATATTTTTCACCATAGTCCTCATGTTGGTAATGGATTTGGCATTCCTGCTACCATATACTGTGCGAATGTTGGACATGCGTTCCTGTGGTGTCCTTCCGTCTTGCATGTAGTACACCAAGCATCTTCTTATTTGTCCTTGTTCTTATTCTAGTTCAGTTGAAACATTAAGTTCTTCAAGTCCTCCTTCAGTTCCTCGTTAGTTGGGTATGTCTGCTGATATTGATTTTCTTCTTGTTGTAGGGTTCTTGCAAAGCCTCTACCTGCGTCAAGAACTTATGTTGTCGTAAAGGGTATTTTAAGTGTGGGAGCAGTGAGTTGACAAACATGTGTTGATGTTGCATCTCGGTCATGAGATATTTTAACTTTCCCTTCAGTCGCTTGAATCTCTGATCAATATCCCATACAGACTCTCATGTTTTATGTCTTATTTCGATCATCTCATTCATGTATTGATCCTCTAAGTTGGGCTTATGGAACTCATTTATCAGTAACTTCTTAATGTCTGCTAGTGTCCTTGTCGTCCCAGGGGCATTGTTGGTGTCTAAACTCATGTACTAGTCTAGTATGCGGTCTCTTAGTGTAATCGCTAGCTATGTAATTTTGGTATCTTCATCATTGATCTGTTTTTCTTCCCATATCTTTGCACAAATGAACAAAGTTTTCTCTTGGTATTCTATTGCTCCTCCTCAAAATTTGGGTAACCTGATGGTGGGATCGTGTCCTGCCATTTTGAATGTTGAACTACTACCTCTGCATGGTGTAGATACTTGAATAGTGCTCTCTAAACTGGATCCTCCAGTTGTTGTTCCTTGTGTAGATGTGCTTCGTGTTTTTTGACTGCTTCTGAACTTCAGTTGTCTAAACGATGGTGTTTTCTTTAGTGTATTAGTTGCACATGGGTTTATGTGTTCCACACTGACATTAATATCGATAGGATTGATGCCTTCTCTCCCCATTCTTATGCCTCTCATCTTCCTCTCATATGTTTCCTGCAGGATTTCCTCAATCTTCTCCACAACCCAAATATCTTCTACCTCTTCCTCATCGCTCGCCAAGCCTTCCCTCGTGGCTACGACTCTCTTCTTAGTATTCACCTTATACCATGATATGCTTGATCTGGTTGTCATCCATCATGATTGGGTCCAAGGGTTCCTCCTTCTTTCCCTTATCCTTTCCTCCTTCCATTTCTCCTCTCTCTTTTAGTTCTTTCCCCCTTCCCCCATGCATGCAGGGAAGTTTAGTTATTTGATTCCATTGTTATTACACCTTTGTTATACAACAATATCTTAATCCAAGTATATATTGATCTAATGTACCATCCTCGATGTCCCCGTAGAAACTCTTGCTCCATTGTGTTGTACGACTTCGATGTGTCTACTGCAAACTCTATTATAAAACCTACCATGATACTATCAAGCCAAAAGTCTATTGCGCAGGTGAATTTGTTGTTCACCTGCTAAAGTTGCTCAATCTGTACTGGATTCCACTCTAGTTGTTGAATCTAGTTCATTGTGTGGTTATCCTTTAACCTTAGTATCCACTCCTGCAATAAATGTGTAAAATTGTAGAAAAAGACTTCGTGCAAATCAATAAACATGTATCTCTCCAGATATTTGTGGGTTGTTAGTCTAGGGTTTCTATTTTCTTTCTGTGCAAACTCTAGCTCTTTTGTTCTCAACCATCTTCTGATCTCTGCTTTTGTGGGATTCCATGGTCTCAATATCCCCTTCTATTGGCTCATTTCTTTTTTATTTTCTTCGCTCTCTTCTTGGTCAACTTATCTCATCTACTCAACCCTCTCTTGTTCCTACTAACGACAGCAGAACCATTTGTTGGTTTTCTTCCTTCTTCTACCCATTGTCTGAGTTTATTGACCCAGGGTTCATGTCTCTCAAGTTTCCAACAAAGCCTCTAAAACTATCAACCCTCCTAGTAAACCAAAAGGCAACGCAACACACAGAATGTGTTGCACTGTCTCACCCAAGATAACTTTCATGGGTGGTTGTAAGAATCATGTGTTTACAACCTAGGATTGAGTGTAAGATAAGGGAGTTGAATATTGAACCATTATTATAACTGTAACGACAATATACTGTCATTTGCGAATACGCAGGAAATATAACAAATCATTCATTAAGCATAGCAATATCTAATGAAAAGATGATAAATATAAGAATACATTCATGAAACAACACAGATGTTACTGTGGTTCACCCCCTCCTCTGCTACGTCAACAAATATTTGGATCTTGTCTCTTTCATTAATGTATTTCTGCATATACAGCATCGCATGCTTTACAATCCTTCATAGTCGGGTAAGATCTATATGAGGCGAACTAGATTGCACCAGGCTCCTCAGCTTGCAATCTAACCCTCAATATCTACCCTCCTTCCTCTCCTCTAGCTCAACAACTTACAACATATATCATACAAAAAAATATTACATAGAGGTTCACTAAAATATCGACTTGTCTCTGTAACCTATGAACAATAATAATAATAACCTCGATAGTCGAACCCTCTATTGTATCTAAGTGTCTCTATTTATATGTTTCTAACTCTTCAGCCATTACAATGCATCACCCAAAACCCTAACCCTACCATCGTTAGGTATCCCTCGCATGCGTGCATGTTGTTCTTCCTTCAAGTTGTTTCTTTCCTTGCATGTGCACGTGTTGTGTTTCCTTCCAGCTGTCTCTTTCCTTGTGCATGCTTTCTTTCCCAAAAATGCATTTCTTTTCCGCCTCGGCCTTTGGCCTGCCTCCAACACAATATTATTATAAAATATGTTTCATTTTGAGATGATTTTTGTTGGACAGTTATGCAGAGGGAAAGATATGCAATTATCTTACTCAAGCATTTTTGGATCTTGTTTGGCTAATGCAAGATAGTCGGGAATGTTACCCTATGTTTATAGCCTCAAAAAATATTTCACAATCCACAAGTATTAATTACAAGGGGTTAGGATGATTTTTTAATAAAAGATTATTTCAAAAAAGTATAACATTTTTATACCATTTTCTGAATAATACAGATGAAAAGGGTAAGTGTGGAGACAAAAGAAAAAATACCAAGTCACATATCAACACAGATGAGACAGAAAAGAAATCACTTATTTCATTCCAAGAAATCAAAAGAGACATTCTCTTTACAAAAATCCCTAAGGGAGTTTGGACCAAATTCAAACTTAGATATCCCCGATGAAAACCATACAAAATGACTCTGACAGGAAGTAAAAATTGAAATTTAAAATCTAGATCAGCTTGCCACAGATTGTTTTCCACTCGTCTCTGCACAATATCCTTTATCATTCATGAAATTTAATTCATAATTTATAAACATAGAAGTCTACACAGACTATCAAAGATAGATCAACACCTCTGAAAACAAGTGTCTAAACGATGTAATTCAGCTTTGAATCTTTTTGTCTACAATAGGACCCTGATGTCATAAAAGAGAATTAGGCTTTTAATGAATTGAAGAATGAATGAAAACTGAACTATCTCAATAAAACTCAAGAGCAAACTTTAGTATGCTTTCTCCTTCTATTCTCCCCCTTTTTTTCTTCCTCTTCCTTTGGCTTTTATGCATTCCAAATTAGTTGAAGTATTTCAACCACTTCATTTGGTTAAGTTAACAAAAAATCAACTAAATTTTAGTTTAGGGGAAGAATTAATGTAATAATAATAATAAGGGAATTTTAATAAATAATAAGTAGTAGGTGGGACCCCTTGTAACTCCCTTTAACAAAATAAACATAACTAGACAATAAATCAGACACATCCCTCCTTGTGGCTCCCATAATCATTTTCATAATTTGAAAATTAAATATCAATGATATTTCAAATCATATCCAAACATATAATATCCAGAATATCCAAAAATAGTATGTTGTCCAAAAACATCAGCAGTCCATTGTTCTTAATAAAACAATAATAAAATATACTAAAACACTGTATTTGCCACTTTGGGAGGAAATTTTCCCTTTGTTGTTTCTATCTCCTTTTGATTTTCCTGATATAGCCTTAGTTTGTGTGGAGCCTTTAGGCTTGATCTCACTGATGACATGAGAAAATTCATCTCTCAAGTGCATGCGAGATGAAATAGATTTGGTTGAATCACTTGAGGGGGAGGAGGGGGTAGGAGCAGCTTTTCCTTTGTCATCCATGTGGTGGGCTTCGATTTTGATTCTTTTTCTTGCATGGGAGGACTGTACAAGTGAGTGTGTAGGGGAAATCTAGACATTTGGGTTAATAGGTGGAGGAGGAGAAGGTAGAGACAGATTTGGCCAGCCACGATGTTGGGAGATTGTTGGGTGAAAAATCTCCTGCCATCCGTCATTCTCAAGGACTTCAGGTTGCAATGAAACATGAAAGGGCAGAGGGATACCAGGGATATGTTGGGGTTGGAAGGGATGCCTCTCTGGTCTAGTTTAGACTACCCCTTTTCCAATCCTATTCAAAAATCCAAATTGGAAGAGTTTGTTTAACTCTTGAGGATCTGCATCAAAATATATGGAGAATAGTGGCCTTCTAGGCCCTCTGTTACAATTCCTTATACCCATGTTATTTTGGCCATGGCTTCCTTTGCTAAAGAAGCTCATCCTATATGCAACATTTATTAGCAACTAGCTTCTTAAATGAACCATACATCACATCTCTTAATAGGAAACAAATTTTGGCTCAGCAATCACATCAGACCCATGCAATCCAATCCATAAAATGCATTTAATAATTTTCAATGAGCAGGGGGTGAATAAAGGTTTTGGGATATCTAAGGGGGTTGTATTGAGCAGAAAAGTGAGAAAATGAAAGGGAGTAAGAAGATGATTACTGCTCAACAATTCATTAAACAATTGTTTGTGAAACCATAACCAAGTCACATCAGATGTGATCCATCTCTGTGTTATTTATTAATCACTGTAATACCGAGTTTTAATTTAATTTTAAGAACAGGGTGTGAAAAATGAATCTGAGATTGTGAGGGGGTTGTAGTGAGTGAAAAAGTGAGAAAATGGCAGAAAAATTGATGGATACCATTCATAAAACAAATTAAATAAATCATACAATCGTAACTCTGTTCAAAATTAATCTAAATGGCATCCACTTCCAAAACCAACATTTGTTGTTCCTCAATTGTATACAAAACTGCTTGTTATTTAAATGATTAAATTTCCCAAATTTCCTTAATGTATAACAGCCTGCACAATTATAACTGATAAAAACCTTTCCCATTCAACAGTAATGTTTATTATAATGATGATCCCTTCTTCTTTTTCTAAAAATTATAAAAACATACACAACAATATGCTCGACATTTATCCCTAATAATCAATAGTGCACCACGATAAGTAATCAACAGTCTGTTGGAAAACCGAGAGGAGGGGGGTGAATCAATTGTTACTGTGATTAAACAATTATTCCCATTTCAAACTCTTTACAGAACACTCAATGAAGATCAAAATAATGCAGTGAGGTAAACAATAAGATATTCAGCATCAATCACACACATGAAATATACAGAGACAAATATTTCCTGAGGAAACCCATAAAGGGAAAAACCTTATCTTCTTGATATGATAAGTAGTATTTATTTTATGTACATTATCATTATTGGGAGCTCCAACTCCTCTTGAGGCTACAACCTTTTTTTTACAAAATGCAACTTGTTGAGAGCACCAACTCTCTGGTTTCTCTATTACCCACTAGAAGGATGCACCAACACCCTGGTTTCTCTAGCACCAACTCCCTGGTTTCTCTAGAACCCACTAGAAGAAAGCACAAAATCCCTAAGTGCTCCAACACCAATTGTATGGAAGCACCAACTTATAGTTACATGGGCACCAACCTATATAATAGAGAACAATAGTTCTCCCTTGCACCACCCTACCACCCTGCTTTTCCTGGATGCAACCAGATGGAAGCTACAAATCCTTGTGTTCAAGAACCTACTTGAACCTATGAGGGAATTATTCCTCCCTAGAACCTCCCTAGAACCTCCCTAGAACCTCCCTACCACCCTAAAATATAAATCTTTTCTTTTCTGAAACTTATTACAGTGATACAATGTTTGTCAAAAGGCTTACCAGATTCATCATTATTTTGTTGCACTGCTCTTCTATGCCTGCATCAGTGTCTTCCTACTCACATCTCCTTGAGATTTATGCTATTCTACTCTGTCTCAGCATGCGCACCTCATATTTCTCTTCCTCTCTCGAATAAGCATATATGTCCCATCTCTTTCTTCTACTCTTTATGCTCTATGTATTATTTCCATTCAATGTGCTACGCCTCTTCTGTGTGTTTCAGCTCTTGCACACGGCATGCTTCTACCCGCATGAATAAATTTCAACAGAAGAAACCATCTCTTCTCTATTCTGCGCATATTTATCATGCCAATTCCTCTGTCGGGGCATACACTCAACTCTTCATCCTCTCTAGTGATCATACTAAGTATTTTCTTCATCAGTGGTCATTATCCTGCAATTCTTTGGCTTCTTTGGTAGTTCAAGTCTTCGACGCATTTCCATCTGTCAATTTTCTAAATGATGAATCTTCTCTTCACTGGAAGTTACCTTGAGACTCTTTGTCTCCTCTGGCAGTCACCCTATAGCTCCTCGAATTCTTTGGCAGATGTAATCACTTTGTTTCTGGTAGTTACAATGAGTCCTTTCCGGCAGTTACAGAGAGAACTTATGCACGCTCATTCCTTTGGCACCTTTTCCCTTCATGAGAAAAACTTCACAGTAGGTGCTATATTTTCTTTCTAAGCCCCTTCCTTTCATGCGACCATCGGTGGTGACCAAACTCCTATTCAAAAGGCTCTTCTCGATTTTTGTCTAGTGAGCACTGGCTTTGTTTCACGATATGACCTTGGGCTATAAGCTTCATGTGACCACATGATTGTAGGTGCATCCATAGGAGGTTTGATGGAAACCCTATTTTCACCCCGCAATACACTACGAGCCTCCATGCATCCTTTCTCCTAAACCGTGGTTTCAATTGAGGCCCGCTCACAAAAAATTAAGACCCGAGCATGTTTTGGCCCCACAATGGAGCACGAATGTTGATCTCACGATATTGAAAGTGTTCCTGAATGGATGATTCAGATCTGTCCTTTCAAGTCTGTGGACCAGATCTCACCTTCCTACATCAACGACTGAGATTTACTTCATGATCTGGGCTCCGGGAGTTTCAAATCTCAAACCCTATTATTGTTGACTAGATATCTTTCGGAATCGAAGATTTGCTGACATTTGTTATCTTTAATCGACAGCTTTGCCTCCTTTCCTTTTTCCATGTGAAATCCTTAGTCTCAACGATCAGGTGACATGTTTCCCTCCAAACCAATGGACAATATTGATTTCACCTTTTAGGCTTTGGAAGTTTCGATTCTCAAACTCTGCTCGCTCCCAAAGCATTTCACTCGGAGTCCACGATCCAATGATGCGTGTCCCTTTTGGATCAATGGTCACAATCCTTTTGCATCTCCAGACTTTGGATATTTCAACTTACGCTATCCTTCATTTGGATTATATCGATGGATGAGAGTGCTCCCGAAGTGATCTTTCATATCGGATGTCTTGTGTCCACTTCGGGAGTTAGACATTTAGGACTTCAGAGATTTTGTGCAAGTGTTGCTGGAAAATCTCCCGAATTAAAACTCTCAGAGTGACATCACTTGATGATGTGTCATGACCCTATTAGTTTCCACGTGTCACTCATATTTTTGATTTGCACGTACCTGAAATGCCAAATCAACTTAACACGTGTCATTGTCTGATTACACCATGTGTCCTTACTGACATAGTCTTTTGAAGTGATATGCTAATGTGGTCATCTAGTGTGGTCTACTGATGTGGTCTTCTGACATGATCTACTGACCAACAACACTAATCAAATGGTCCTCATATGTCCTCCAAATCCGATGGTCCTTATTCATTTTGGATTTTTGGACTTCGTGTTTTTCGAATCTCAAAATTTTGAGAGCGTAACCTCCTCACATATTTATATCCTAAGTGAATGTCATTCACCAATCATGATCCTAGATTGATAGCTTGATCTGTGTGCGATGCATCTCTTCTATATTATCCTTTCCTTCCACTTCAAACTAATCTTATGGTTGTCGTATACTCCAGCTCTCCGTCTCTTCAGACTTCTAGTTTTTCAAGTCTCAAACTTTCCGGAGCGTCACCTCCTCGTATCTTTAAACCTGAACTAAATGTTGTTTGTCGATCAGGATCTTAGATTGACTAATTGATTTGTTAGTGTCGTGGATTTTCTATCTTATCATGTCCTTCCACTTGAAAGTGATCTGACGGCTGATGATAATTCGCATAATCGAATTCTCAAGCATTTTCCTCGCTTATCCTGTCATTCCACTCAAACTGATCTAACGGCTCAGATTAGTCCTCAATTCGATGGTCGAGATATCTTCTTCAATAACTCAGACTTCATTATTCATAGTTCCAAATCAACAGTCCATGCTCTCCCTTTGATCTACAGTTGTGATCAAATTGCAACCTCGTGTGTCGAGTGTTTGAACATGAGACAACCCTGACTCTTCCAACTCCCGATATCTGAAATACTCTATATCAATGGCCCATGATCCTCATTGATCTAATGGTCCAGATCTTATCGGTACTTCATGTTTCAAAAATTTGGAGAATGGATCTTAGTCATTATCCTCTTCGCAGTTATACTAGATCCGACGGTTGTTAGTCCTCGGCGCTCAGAGCCAACGGATTAAATTTGCACTTCTCCTCTGCACTTCCTCTAGTCACTGGACTCTGATCTAACATACATCAGGTATTCGGGATTGGTGATCCAATAGACATTGTCACTCCTCCTTCTAAGCTTGCACATCCTCCCGAATTGAAATCATTTCTAGGTGTCAAAGGTTTTGCAAGTCCTAATGACTTTGGATCTTGTTTGCATTTATGAGAATGTTATCTCTCCTAAGCTTTGATTGCATATTGTTTGATTCTTCTCCTGAACTTATGCTTTCCATGTTTTCCATAATTGATTCTTTCCTCATTGTTGTTTTTCTTTCCTATAATCATACTATCATCGATGATGTTCTATCCATCAATGGCAAGCACACTCTGTTGTAAACATGCCAACAATCTCCCCCTTTGGCATTGATGGCAACCCTAAAGGACTGCACTATTCTACTTAGACCTCCAACTATACCATCCAGACCACTCATTTTCTCCCCCTTTGATATCAATTTAAAAGAAAACATGCTCCCCTTAAGTTGTTGCAGTACTTTTCAGAGGAATTAGATATTCAACCAATTCATACTCCCCCTGACAGGATGGATTCTCTTATTTGAGTCATGTAGAGTATTTGTATATAACTCAGAGTCTTCTCCTTTTGAGTCTTGAACCTTTTCATTTTCAGCTTCATCTGTGTCCTCTGTAGAAGACTCAATATTGCTCACCTCTCTTACTGGTACTCCTTCATCAACATTTTCTTGTCATAACTGAATGATGCCTCCTATGTTTCTAAAGGATGTTGTTGTCCTACTGGAAAACTACGCAATTGTAGCTCATATTTTTTTTTCATGATACCTACAATCCAAGGCTTGTATGACCATATCCATTATAAGAGAAAACAAGAACCGTTACAAACACTCTCATACCTCCTTTGATTCATCCAAGAAGGTGTCTCTCATCTAAACTTACTTTGAGGTGTATCAGTAGCTTCTGGATGTCTTCCTTGATCTGATCTTCTAAATATTGCAATATTGCTTTCATTATTTGAACCTGAAGAACCTGAGTCATACCTACTTTCCCTTTTTAAAAATGAAGGACCTGTGTCAAAATTGTCTTCACCCTTTACAAATTAAGGACTTGCATCAATTTTCTTACGAGTAGATTTCTTCCTTGTTGTATCCAAGACTGAATTTGTTGTTTGGTGATCTCTAACTATCCAGGATCTCATCCAAAATCATGGAACTATTCAAGAACTTGATTTGAGTGTTTGACTTCTCAACCTTATTTCTAAGATTCACAACTTTTGTTTCCATCTTATGACATGATTCTTCTTCTACTTCTTCTTTTCTTGCATGGGAGGATTCGCTATCAACATCATTATCTGTCCTTATGCCTTTGGCCACCACTTGTCCTGAGTTTACATTTTTTACCTTACAATCTTCTTCAAAGGTCACATTTCCTTATTTTCTTTAAATCATAGACAAAATATTATCCTTGTCTCCAGTCATGTGCTTGGAACATCCACTATCTATATTCCAGGAGTCCTGTTGTTTTTGAGTTGAAAGTACTAGACTACATTTTCAACTATCTTTCTTTTTCCATGTCCTGGCATTTCTAGCAAAGAGCTTTATCCTTGTATCTGATTTGTAATTCTTCATATGGCAGTTTGCAGATTTGTGGCCAAAGTTATGATAGTTATAACATTCAACCTCATTGTTCAATAGGTCAAAGTGATTGTTGCAACGTTGTCTACTCATTGACTGTTTATTATTTCTTAACCTTCTCAGTTTCATGTCTCTAAACTTAATTTGACGATTTGCAGTTTGTGGTTGTTTGTTACTTTGTTGTCTCATTCTTTGTTGTGGCAGATATTTATTCCTTAGGTGTCTTGATTTCTCATGTCTAAATCTTAAGGAACAATTTACATCTTTGTGGCCAAAGTTAGAACAGTAGAAACAATATCCATAGAAAATATATTTGTACCTGGAAAATGGTTGTCTTCATTGAGCAGGTCGATTTATTCCATGTTGATGATTTCCTTGAGCAGAGGGTGTATTATTTATTTGATCTACAGATTCAGTTCTGTCACATTTTCCTTTACTGCTCCTTGGCAGTTGATTATCTTCCTTTGTTTCTACAGGTTTGTTGTTGTCATTGGTTGTAGATTTGACAAACTTGATGGATGCTTTGTTGCTTGGTTGACCATTACTTGATCCCTCTTCATAACCCAAACCAATTTTCAATTTTATATTCCTTTGTTGATTCAGAATGGTGGCTAATCCTTCTGAGGCTTTGATGCTTGAAATATTCTGGTGATACAAGGCTTGAAACTTCTCCAACTCTTTTCTAGTTTTCACTACTTCTTCTTCCATAGTTTCACATCTTGCCTTCTTCTCTAATAACTGTTGTTTCAGAATGTCCTCTATTTTATTTTCCTCTTCTAATTCCACTTTTAGCAGGGCAAAGTCTTCATCGGGTTTTTTACTGCCTTTCTCAAACTATATCATCAATTTTTTATGCTTTCTCTTCTTAATCATGAGTCTGTCAATCTCTACCAAAGCGCTAATGACCTCTCCTTCCAAGTCAACCACAAATTATTCATCATTAACATCACTTCATGTGATTTTATTATCATAATCCTCCTTGGCCATAAACACGAAGTCATTTACCTTATCTTCACAGGAGGATTCACTATTTGTGTCTTCTGAAGAGACATCATTGTTTACACATAAAATTTTATTTTTATCAAATCTTTTGGATTTTTACTTCTCTTCACCTTCAGAGTTCTGGTCCTTCTTTTTGTGTGGACACTTAGATGCAAAGTGACCTATCTTTCCACAGTTAAAACATTTGAAGGGAAACATTCCTTGATACTTGCTTGATCCTTTCTTTAGCCTTCTCACAATTTTTTCTTCAATTTCATCAGGCTCAGATTCCTCATTCTTATTTTCTTTAAAAGAAGCTTCTATAGTGGTGGATTTATATTTAAGTATCCTCATTTCATATGCAGTCAACTTTCCTAGAAGTTGATCAAAATCCAAATCTTGTATATCATTAAGTTCTTCTATAGCAGACACCTCTGGGTTGAACCTATATGGCAGAGATCTCAAAATTTTTTGAACTAAAGAGGCTTCCTCAATTTTTTTCACAAGGAGATTTCATTGCATTTACTAGTTCTTCAACTCTCAGAAAGTACTTCCCAACAATTTCATATTCTTTCATCTATAGTTTTTCAAAATGTACTATGTAGGTTTGAAGCTTGGCATTCTTTACCTTTTCATTTCCTTCATAATTGCTAATGAGTTTGTCCCACATTTCTTTAGCATATTCTAAGTGCATAACTTTTACAAATTTGTCTTTTGCAAGCCCACTCAGAATAGCATTCATAGCCTTAGCGTTGAAGTTGAATTATATCTTGTCATCCTTAGAAGCTAGAACAACCTCCTTTACATAACCAACCTCTACCACATCCCAGACATCTACACCTAAATCCATTATGTAGGTTCTCATCCTAACTTTCTAAAAGCCAAAGTTTGTTCCATTGAACATGGGGGCCTTATTGGTTGAAGTTCCTCCATGGATAGTCATGTTTAAGCTCTAGGATCTACCCTTAAATAAAGGGAACTTTCTATGATACCAATTGTTGGACAACTGAGAAGGGGGGGGGTGAATCAGTTGTTACAGAACTCTTTACAACAATTATGCCCATTTCAAAATATTTACATAAAACTCAATGAAAATCACAAAAATGCAGTGAGGTAAACAATATAATATTCAACATCAATCATACACATGAAATATAAAGATAAAGATATTTCCTAAGGAAACCCATAATGGGAAAAACCTCTTCTTCTTGATATGATAAGTAATCTTTATTTTCTATATATATTATCATTCTTGGGAGCTCCAACTCCTCTTGAGGCTACAACCTTTGTTTTATAACCTGAAACTTGCTGAGAGCACCAACTCTCTGGTTTCTCTAGTACCTACTGGAAGGAAGCACCAACTCCCTGGTTTCTCTAGCACCCACTAGAAGGAAGCACCAACTCCCTGGTTTCTCTAGAATCCACTAGAAGGAAGCACCAACTCCTTGTGTTCAAGTACCTACTTGAACCTATGAGGTTAGTCGTCCTCCCTAGAACCTCCCTACCACCCTGAAATATAATTCTTTTCTTTTCTAAAACTTATTACAGTGATACAGTGTTTGTCAAAAGGCTTACCAGTCTCATCATTATTCTATTTCACTTCTCTTCTCTGCCTGCATCAGTTTCTTCCTTATTTCATCTCCTTGAGATTTATGTTCTTTTGCTCTGTCTCTCCATTCACACCTCATATTTATCTTCCTCTCTCAGATAAGCATATATGTCCCATCTCTTTCTTATGCGCTTTATGCTCTATGTATTATTTCCATTCAAAGTGCTACACCTCTTATGTGTGTTTCATCTCTTACAGACAACATGCTTCTACCCGCATGAATAACTCTCAACATAAGAAACCATATCTTCTTTGTTCTGTGCATATTTATCATGCCAAGTCCTCTGTCAGGGAATACACTCAACACTTCGTCCTCTTTGGGGATCATCCTTACTTTGTTCTTCATCAGTGGTCGTTATCCTGAGATTCTTCAACTTCTTTGGTACTTCAAGTATTCGATGCATTTCCATCTATAAATTTTCTAAATGATGAATCTTCACTTCATTAGAGGTTACCTCAAGAGTCTTTGGATCCTCTGGCATTCAGCCTACAACTCCTTGAATTCTCTGGCAGCTGCAATCACTTCGTTTCTGGAAGTTACAATCAGTCCTTTCCGACAGTTACAAAGAGAACTTCTGCGCACTTGTTCCTTTGGCGCATTTTCCCTTCCTGAGATAACCTTTGCAGTAGGCACTATATTTTCTTACTAATCCCCTTCCTTTCACGTGACCATCGGTAGTGACCAAACGCCTATTCAAAAGGCACTTCCCAATTTCTGTCTAGTGAGTGTTGGCTCTATTTCACGATATGACCTTGGGCTATAAGCTTCATGTGACCACATGATTGCGGGAATGTCCATAGGCGATTTGAGGGAAACCCACCTTTTGCCTTGCAATACACTACAAGCCTCCATGCATCCTTTCTCCTAAACCGTGTTTTCAATTGTAGCCCGCTCACAAAAAATTAAGACCCAAGCATGTTCTAGCCCTACAATGGAGCACAATCGTTGATCTCACGATAATGATAGTGCTCCTGAACGGATGGTTCAGATCGTTCCTTTCAAGTCTACAGACCAGATCTCACCTTTCTACATCAACGGCTAAGATTTACTTGATGATGTGTCATGACCCTAGTAGTTGCCACGTATCACTCGTATTTGTGATTTTCACGTACCTGAAATGTTAAATTAACTTGACACTTTTCATTGTCTGATTGCGCCGCATTTTCTTAATGACGTAGTCTTGTGACGTGATATGTTGATGTGGTCTTCTGACGTGGTCTACTGATGTGGTCTTCTAATGTGGTCTACTGACCAACAACACTAATCTAATGGTCCCCGTATGTCCTCCAAATCCGATGGCCCTTATTCATTTTAGAATTCCATTCTTCGGGTTTTTCCAATCTCAAACTTTCTGGAATGTAACCTCCTCGCATATTTATATTCAAAGTGAATTTCATTTCTTGATCATGATCCTAGATCGATGGCTCAATCTTTCTATTATGAAACTCTTCTATCTTATCCTGTCCTTCCACTTCAAACTGATCTGATGACTGTCGTATACTTCGGCTCTCTAGCTCTCCGAACTTCAAGTTTTTCAAGTCTCAAACTTTATGGAGCATAACCTCCTTGTATCTTTAAACCTGAACTAAATTTTGTTCATCGATCAGGATCTTAGATCGACGGCTTGATTTGTTAGCATTGCGGCTCTGATAGCTTATCCTGTCCTTACACTTGAAAGTGATCTGACGGTTGACGGGAATTCACATAATCAAATTCTCAAATGTTTTCCTCTCTTATATTGTCCTTCCACTCAAACCAATTGGATAGCTCAGATTATTCCTCGATCCAATGGTCGATATCTCTTCTTCAAGAACTCGGAATTTGTTCTTCATTGTGCCAGATCAATGGTCCACTCTCTCCCTTTGATCGATGGTTGTGATCAAATCATGACCTCGTGTGTTGGGTATTTGAACATGAGCCAACCCTAACTCTTCCAACTCCCGATATCTGAAATAATCTATATCAATAGCCCACGATCCTCGGTGATATAACTATCCAGATATTATTGGGACTTCATGTTTCACCAAGTTGGAGGATGGCTCTCGCCAATTATCCTCTTTGCAACTATACTGGATCCGACGGTTGTTGGTCCTTGGTGCTCAAATCCAATGAATCATATCTATACTTCTCCTCTGCACTTCCTCTAGTCACTGGAATATGATCTAACGGACATCAAGTATTTGGGATTGGTGATCCAATGACCATTTTCGCTCCTCCTCCTTAGCTTGTGCATCCTCCCGACTTGGAATAATTTCTAAGTGTCAAAGGTTCTGCGAGTCCTAATGACTTTGGGTCTCGTCTACATTTCTGAGAACACTATCTCTCTTGAGCTTTGATTTCATATTGTTTTCTTCTTCTCCTTAACTTATGCTTTCCCTGTTTTCCATCATTGTTGTTTTTATTGCCTATAAGAATACTATCTTCTTTGTTGTTATTTTCATCAATGACAAGCACACTATTTTGTAAACATGCCAACACAGTCATTGTTCACCAATCAACAATAGGGCCCAGTTTAAAAATACACAGGTATATTTTCAAAACGTGGACAGACTTAAAAGCATGCCCGATAATACACGGGACTTCAATCAATCAATCTACAAAATCTTGAAACAACAATAGTCAGCCCAACATAAACCCCGAGCCTAATCTTTGTGGGTATAACTTCTTTTTTAAATAATTGACAGTCTACATGATGTTTCCAATATAATCATTCATAATGAGTGAACAGAACTCGATTGACACACAAGCATCATTTTTTACCTTTCCTGAACCCTAATCGGGCTTAGTAAAATTCACACATATGTCTTCTTATGCAATCAATACCACGCTAGATTACACACAGTGAGTGAAACCATAACGAAATAGGAACACAGTCCCCGATCATTTTCATTCTTATTTGTTCAAAAATATTTATCATAGATGGACCAGACAAAGACTCGATGAGAGAGAATGTGTCTTCCAATACATTCATAACCATTTAACTCATAACCAATACTTGACAACCCTGGAAGGTGATTGAGGAGAGCAAAGAAAAGCCAGATTCCAAATCGGGCTCTGTCAAAATCAAATGAAAGGAGGAAATAAGAGCATGTTTATCTTTTTAAACACAAAAAAAGAGAGTTGACGGTCTTCAGAGACTTATATCAACCATAGGCCAAAATTTATTTTTGAAAAGACACAACAGTGATCCATACAATCCTTGCTTATTACTCCAAGTCACAGCAACATAACCAATAATTAACACTATAGGAGAGAAAAGAAAGAGTAAAATAACCCATTGCATGTGGGCGCCTCTAATAATACAGAGAAGGGATGAGGGTTAACTTAACAGTGGTGGTTATTCAAAAAAAATATAGAGATATAACATTTATTTCCAACACCTGAAGAGTCAAACAACTTGACAGCAACAACAGTGAGGACACACCCGTTCATTTGACAGAATGCCAAGATACAAGTTGTATCAATCCAATAGCCACACAGGTCTGTATTAACATTCAACGCCAACCAACAATGGATCTTGGGACACTTAAAATATAGTAAGAATAGACCATCAACCATGACTCGGGGTTTGAAGCAAAGAGCACACCAAATGTTGGCAGTTTCTTCGCAACCGGGTAAGGGTTACCATAACAACTGGGAGGGAAACAAGTTGATACACAATGATACATAGAATTATGGATAAAACCCTCAACCATCAACTCAAAACCTTATCGTGCCACAATTACTATTACTCCACAGAGACTCACCATAAAAACCACACTGACCAAGCAACAACCAACACGCAACTTAACAATGCCCATTTCCCTGCTTATAATTTCCAACATTTTAAAGTCATCACACAAAGCCATAACACCACATTCACACACAGACGAAAATCTCAAGAACATAGAGAATCCAAGCATCACTGAGCCACCATTTGGCTCATACAACAAAGAATGCATCATGGATGGAGAGAAAAGAATCATACCTGTGGGAAAAATGCTTACATGCTGATTTGGCAGAGATTTCCCTCCCAAAAATATGAAAATGTGGACCTTCAGAACCAACAGAGAAAAATTGCGACAATGGAACAATGCTAGGGTGATGGGCGATAGGGAAGGTTTGGAGTGACGTGCAGTAAATGCACGATGCTTCCATCACCTGGCCCCATTCAATTCAAAGTACGAGACAACCCAATAAGAATAACATTCACCAATAATCAAGCCATATAACCAATGCATAACCAATGCCAAACCATCGTGAGATCTGATACGATATCCATTGCATAGTGCGCCACCCAAGATAGTTTACACATTAACCCTTGTCATAACTCCATGCAATAATCCATATTAACCTTGCTATATGCGCCTCCATTCTAATCTAATGAAATTCTCATAGTCCATTAACCAAACAAATAGCATAATAGCTAGGACTAAAACTAGTATCCATTAACTCTTTTATTCAAAATTTGCATGCAAGCCTTTTACATAGTTTCTTTCCCTTTTCTAGAACTTTAGAACTTTTTTCATAGATTTTTTTCTTTGTTTTGACCATGCTACCATTAAATTATCCCTTGCATATATGTGGCTTAGTAATCAATCACAAGAATTAGTAACAAAGGTATAACATATAAATTGTAAACAACATCATCCTCATACCCATAGAACTTGTTCAATGTTGCAAGTGATTACCAAAATCATTCCACAATAATGCATTATCCACTTATTATCATGCCAAATGCAACCAGACTGCATCATAAAAAAGGTAGACCGTGCACTCAACATCATAACAATAGCAAAATATGTGTCATATGTCTATCATTGCGCCTATATTTTACAAGGGGATCCCACCTACTAGTATTATATTATTATCATAATTAAATAATAGTGTTTTTAGCAATCCTTTGCGGGTGGAATTCATCGTTGCGATTTTAATCATCAACAACTTGGTTTTCATTGATGTCAACCCTTAGAGATTGATGCCAACCCTTGGAGAGGTCCAGATATGTTGGAAATTTGTATGATCGAGATTGATGGCGAGTTACTTGGGTGCATTTGATGTAGTCTACATGTAGCACTAGAGGTGTGGTTAAGGAACTTGAGATTTTATGAGGAATAAATACATCAAGATCATTGAATTTGTAGGTAATATTATCATAGATAGATAGTACATGTGTCATTTCTTTTGATATGTGGTACATCACATGGTTCCTCATGGTTGAGGAGATATGGATTTATGAAGTTGGAGAACCCTCATGAATATTCTAGAAGCCCCTAGAAGGTCAACAAAGAAGTCAATTATTCTAGAAGCTCCTAGAAAGTCATCAAGAAGTTTACTAGTCAAAGTGGTTACAACCATAGTTTTAGAAACCTAAACCAGTAGAGTGCCCAACTAGAACTGAAACTGGAACAGGTAATGAACCACTCGAATCGGTAATGATGGACCCGCTAATGAACTGGTTGAACCAATAATGAACTAGTCGAACTGGTAATGAAGGGGGTTTTAGGTTTTAGGGACCGAACCGGTCGGTTTTGTCATAAACCGGTCTTCCAGTTCAATTTATTGGTTGGTTTGAACTGGTCGTCCATCAAACTGGTAAAATCGAATAGTTTCGTTTTCGGTTCACCGATTTTTAAAACACTGGTTGCAACTAGGAGTTAATTATGTGTAAATTTGTTGAAATAAGAAAATAATTAAAAATAAATTAGCTGCAACAAGAAGTAGCAAGTTTACTAATTATGGGTAAATTAGTTGCAACAACGTTATAACCCTGAATTGCACCACACATGCTTACCTAGCATTAGGCCAACTCATATCCTTTCTTTGCCAAAAATACTACTGAACAACTCTTTGAAAATCCTCTTGTGTAAATACCCACGTGCCCTAACCCATTACTGCACACATGTATATGCTGGCTGACCCAAAACAGCCTGCGTGGACCGACAAAAGCATGAAAAAATGAAGTTGTCGACGAAAAAAAAAAAAAAAACTATGGGTGAGTTAACTAAAACTCCCAGCCATGCATGGCCAAGGGTTCATCCAAATACCTAGCTCCTTCTATCCTATAAAAGAAGGGGTAGGGGTACCATTTGGAAGAGGAAAAAATATAGCAAAGAAACTCTGCCCATTTATGTATTCCATTGTCCCAACCCTTTAGCCTTTCCTAATGCCAAAGGATATTTAAAGCAAAGCAAATGAAGGAAAAAAGAAGAGGAGCCCAGGATCATGTTCAAGGAGTCGTTGTCGGTCTCAAATCTTGTAAGTTGACTCATTTTAAGTAATAAAGAGAATGCTTTTCCCATCCCAATTCATGAACTTTTTATGGTTTGATTAGTTTATGTTTGATTTCTAACCTGTTAGTATATAAGTAGTATGCATGCATAGTTGTTTCTTGTCTTGAATGCAGGTCAGCTTTGGAAGGAGTATTGCAAACAAGTAATCAAGCACAACGGAGGATCGACATTAAACACCGGTAACAAGGTAGGTTGATATTTCCATGCATTTACTAAGAAAAGGGGATTTAAATCTAGGGATGAAGGTAGAAATTAATTTCTATTCGGTCATATCTACATGCAAATTCTGAACTCTATTTTCTAGTCTGTAGGGTGTTTTTCCCCAACAACAAAATATGGTGACCATAGTGGGGAGAATCTCTAGGGTTCCTGGAATTTTATTTAGTTTTTGGGTAGTTTAAAGACTAGTTTTTCTTGCCTATATTTTATTTTCATTTCTGTAAAGTCTGAGCTAGCAGGGAGTCTGGTTTTCCATACCATCTTTCCCTGACTTTTGCTTGACTGTGTTTTTTGGGACCTAAAGAGGTACATGCAGTCTGCACAAGGCCTGCATGCATGTACTCATTCCCTATCCTCTTACAGCCCACATGTGAACGCTATTTGTAGAGGTAGCAATAGTGTGTAGAGTTCAGAAAACCTCAGAGGCAGTCCTCCTCTTCCCTGTCAGAATCACACATTCTTAGGGGGTTTTCTGGAATTCTGTCTGAGTCTTGTTTGCTAACAGTCCTATCTCATATTGTTTTTTCCTTATTATTTTTTCCTTGCATTATTTGTTTTTCTGTTAGAAAGAGTATCCAAGACTTCAAGGGATCCTGGTTATCAATATCAGTGGTCTCTTCCTGGTTTGGTCTGTCTATTTTCATTTTTTTTCTTAGAGCTTAGATATACACGCGGTCTGTACAAGGTCAGCCCACGTGTACACGCCCTCTGTCATTGTTCAACTCGCGTTCGCACGCATTCTGTTTGAGTGACATCCGCATGCTTGTACATGATACTTGTTGTTGAGGGTAAGGCATCCATCCTTTCCCTTGATAATAATTATTCCTCTTAGGTGTTTGAATCTTTGTGTGAGCAGTCAATAGCTTAGGATTAGTCTTACCCTTAGCTTTCTTTTTCTCATTTAAAACATTGTCAGAAAAATAAAATAAAAATTACGGTTTTTAGACAAGTATGAGAGTCATTGTTTTTACTATTGCTATTGTGTGATTTTTTACTCTAATTATTTGCGATCTGTGATTTAGGCCAGAATTGTTTTTATTGGTTTTTTGCTTGTCAGTATTTTCCCTTTCTTTCTTTACTAGCACTTAAATAAAAAATAAAAAAATCTCTTTTCATTTTCTTCTTTGGTCGAAGAGTGTGCTTCTGCATTATTAGCTAGGGAAAATTCTTTCATTTCATAAGTTTTTGCAATTCACTTAGATCATAAGTAGCTCGTAGTCGAGTGAAATTCCTTTGATTTTGTTGTCCAAAATCTTAGAAAAATTTAAAAAATCTTTCTTTTGAAAAGTTGTTGAAATTTTGCATTCAGTAAAAACTTTGTTTCCATCTTTTTTATTCATTTTTTGCTTTCATCTTTTACACATCATCAGTTTCACCCTCATACCCCTTGACGTAAGAAAAATCCATAAAAGTAATGCTAAATTTAAAATCTACTAGACTTTTATGTTTGTAGGGTTCACAAACTAGTTTAGGACTAGGGCCTTGGATTAGGTTGGAGAGGAAACTCTCCAAGGCCATTTAAAATCAAACATTGGAGTCTGATATAGGGAGTGTCTAAGTCCAGTTTCATGGAATTTATCCAGGACCCCCCTCTAACACAGGGGATAAAGACGAGGTCGTGTGCAGAAAGGTAGCGAAGATAACCCCTCCAAAGTCGAACCAGTCGTAGTGGAGAATACATATAGAGGGCTTGTTTTGGGATTCCATCATTTGCATTTGCCACGGGGCTTCGTGGGTCTCGAATATATTCAAGGTCCTCAGTTGTCTTCCAGACCATTTTCTCTCAATACCCTTGATAGGTTTTGGGCTCGACACCCTGCTCATTGTGGTCTACCTGACTTTTGACTGTACCCGCCTGGTGACTGTTCGTGTGCTGGCAACCTAGTTGCCAATATTTGTTAGGGACATACACAGGTGACTGCGGGGGTATACCACGGTACCTAGGATAGACATCGGGCCACACTTTGTAGAGTATACCCGGAGGGTGCTTCCATGTTCGATTTGCGCTTGCACCGGTAAGTTACTCTAGTGTTGGTTGTTGTAACTGTTTTTCAAATTCATTTAGTGTTTGCTTGTCTTATCTTTTAGGGACTTGTTTCTTAGTGTGTGTTACTTTTGAGAATTTAGACTACCTTAGAGTGTCTTGGATATTCTCACACAGTTGAGGATCCCGAGCTCTTCTGGTCACGAAGGCTTCTCGGCCTGTCGTTGGTTACACTGGAGCCACCCCCACCACCATTAAGGTGGAAGCTAGAACAACAAGGGTCTTTTGAAGTGACCGGGTTACAAACCATTGTGCCCGAACAACCCCTGGAGGAATCGACCATTTTGGACCTTGAAGCAACCTCTCTTGGCCAGGTTGAAACCCCAACCACTGATTTCTTAGCACCTTTTATTGTACCAATTCAATTTCAAGAGCGCCATACAGTGTCGCACACAGCAATGGAAACAAATGTTGTTACTCCTTCTGGGAATTCTTCAATTCCCACCACGGTTGTCACCACAGAAGAGTCATCATCTCCCCACTTACCATCGTCGGTTAGATCCACCATGGTCTCGACCGCAACTACTTCACATAGTGGTCCAAACCCGTCTTTCGCGGCGGCCACAACCCCTTTCACACCTAGTGCGACAGGCCCTCCGTTCTCATACATTATGCCTAGTTCAGGTGCAAGTCATGTACTTTCCTACTCCACTTTACAAACTTTGGGTTTGGGGGCAGGGAGCTCTAGCGCTCCTCTTCCAGGTCACTTGGGGGGCACTCATGTCCCTTTTAATTCTTTTCCTTATGGAGGAGGTCATATCCCTATTTCTTCCCCTTCACTCGGTGGCTCGCATCAGCAATCCGTCGAGAAACCTACACACGATAGTTTATTTGGAGCAAGGAGTCAAGGACCCCCTTCGCATAGTATGTCGGTAGGTTCGACACTGTTTTCTTGGAATGGAACATCTGGTAATAACACCTTCTCGTCAATCGCTTTCCCAACTGGGGGCAACCCCATTTTTGGACAATCTAGTCCTGGGCAGGGTATTATTCCTGCACAGGGGGAAAACCTAGCAGGACCTTGGAATTTAGGGCAAAGATCCGTTCCCTCCTCCAAAATGCCGATTTGGGGTAATTCTTTCCACAATCAATGGAACCCTGGACAAACTACTATGCCTATCCCCACGGGACCGGCATGGGGTAATCCTTCCCAAAGTCCTTCGAATACAATGCATGCCCAACAATCTATGTCCTATTTGGGAAATCATCCGATGATGTCTCCACATATGCAAAATACTTACGCTGGCCAGGGCCATGGTTTCTACCAGAATCCAGGCCAGTAGCCAAACTTTTCATGGAAACCTAGTGCCAGTCAAACTCCACGACCCTTTTTCCTTGGTTATCAGCAGCAACCTAAAATACCATTCCTGGCAACTTTACACTTGCCAGATTTGACAAGGTTGTTGAATGACCCCATTTGTGATGATCCGCGTTGGCCTCCTATGCCGACGAAGTTGACTTTGGACATTAGAAAGTTCGAAGCCAAGCCTAATGAAGATCCAGGAGATCATGTGACTACCTTCCATCTCTGGTGCTCATCTAACTCATTGAAATATGACTCTGTACAGTTGCGATTGTTTCAATGTACTCTCATTGGGAGTGCCGCAAAATGGTACATTGAGCTCGATCTCTCAAGATACTCTTCTTTTGGAGAACTAGCGATGGCTTTCCTTAACCATTTCCAGTTTCCTATGAGATACAACGCTGGAAAAGAGTTTCTCTCTAATTTCAAACAGACAACAATGGACCATATCTCTGATCACATCTAAGAATGGAGACATCGGAAGAGTTTAATCAAAGTACCAGTCCCACCAACATTCCTTCTTGAGTGGTTCCTTAAGTCTTTGGTCCCGTAGTTATCCAAAGTCATCGCAACATCCAGAGTTTTCTCTGAAGAAGACACCATCATGAGGGCTCAACACTTTGAGCTCATCTATTCTCAGTCTAGTTTATTATACAACATATTTCCATATGCACCATGTTCAATAATGGCTAAAACTAGACAGAGAGCTGGACCACACACCGATGGTATTGTCAGTTCAGCACAAACCAAGCCCACTGAACAATTAACAAAGTAGTTGCAACAGTTATCCATACAACACACAGCGGCCAACCAAACTACTTCTTTGGTTGCTCCCCCTACCCAAACGTCGGAAGTACACACAGTGCAGTCGACTAACCCAAAGGCCACCCAGCAGCCTGAAGGGAAGAAAAAACAACGAAAGAAGGGTAAGGGGGATAAAAAACCCAACGATAATGTTGGCAGGGACAACACTGAAAAATAGAAGGCAATGTATCCATGCAACTTGTGCACGGAATACCACCCGACCCATCTATGTCCTCGACTTGCCGAGGCCCAAAAGTTTGTCACACGGCAACAACAAGCATTGTTGACTAATCCCTTTCAACATGGGAAAAATCTATCTCAAGCTTCTGTAAGCATGGAAGGGGGTAGCCAAGAAACCTACCCACCTCTGAACAATTCCTCATCCGCGAACGTATATATGGTTAGGGGTGATGCTTTCATATCAACTAGAGTGCATGATTATAGTAAACAAGGCACTTCTGAGAAGGGTAAAGAAGCTGACCTCCCATATTTTCCTCTACAAATTGAGAAGACGTTGGGAGAAACAATGACACGCATTCTGAAAGGTGCATTTAAAAAGGATTCTCATAACCTAAATGCAAGGGCCGCCCAAAACTACTCTGTGGTGGAAGATACAACTGACTTAAAACCTCGTCTTCCTTACCACATAGCGTTTCAGATAGTAGTGGCTTACCCCACGAAAATTTTTACATGGAATATCTTTCGCACGGTGGTCGACGAGGGAGCCTCAACATGCGTTATGTCATTGGCATATTGGAAGGCCATTAGCCAGCCCGTTTTGTCTCCATCACCTACTTTCCTCATTGCTTTCGACGGTCATTCGTTCTGACCACGCGACATCGTTCCTTCTTTTCCCATGCAGTTAGGAGGGAAAACCATGTGTGTCTAAGTAGAGGTAGTCGATGCTCCCCTAAACTATAACCTCTTGTTAGGATGGAGTTGTACTTATTCTATGCAAGCTGTGGTTGCTACAGTTTTCTGGGTCTTGTTGTTTCCACATGAGGGTTGGATAGTGACCATTGATCAATTGTCTTTCTCCAGACCTGACCCATCTTTGGGGGCATCCATGGTCCCAATGATTGATAATCCTCAACCAGGTGTCGTAAACGTAGGAGTTGGTTTGTGCCCATCTTTGATGGGTACCTTCAATTACCCACCTCCACAGGGCGATATCAAATTTATATCTAATCACCATAAGGTTGAAATTTTTCAAGTTTCGTCATTCTGCACAACTTACTTCGAGGATCCATGGATTCTTCCTTCCCCATCATCCACAATGGATGAGACAAGGCACCCAGCCATGTCCATGCCCTTGTATGTTGCTGAAGTAACATACTCTTTAGTCCAGCAAGATTCAACTAACACTGATCTGACTCCTGCATAAGAGTTAGATCCACTTCTAGAGCCTATCTGGGCTCATGGTTCTCTCGCTAACGTAGATTTGTTAGACTTATTCTTGCCTTCTGATGAAGCAGTAATCGAAGCAATGACTAGTCCGAACAAACCTTAGGAAGATCTTCACCATAGATAATATTTTCTCCCAGATTTAAGTCAAATTGAAGCAGGAGAATTCACCGTGACCATGACGGGAGATCAATTGTGTCTTATTAATCTCTTAGCTACTCATGAAATTTATGTTGAGGGAAATATGGTGACTATCGTTGAAACTATACCAATCAACATCTCCCGAAACCCTAGCATCGTGGAGAACATCTTCATTGGAGCGGATTTCTCCCCCGAAGAGATTCAAATCTACACAGATCTTTTCAAATAATTCTACGACATTTTTGCCTGGTCTTATGAGGAAATACTAGATATTGATCCAAAAATAGTTGAACATGAAATCACAACGTATCCTGATGCCAAACCTGTTCAACAAGAGCTTCATCCAATTAATCCCAAGAAAGCAGCAGCCATCAAGATTGAGGTTGAGAAATTGCTAAATGTAGGTTTTATCTATCCTATCCATTTGACTCAATGGGTGTCAAACCCTGTGCTGGTCAATAAAAAATAAGGCATAATTCGTGTATGTACTAATTTTCGTGATTTGAACAAGGCATGTCCAAAAGATAATTTTCCAACACCATTCATTGACTAGATCATTGATGAATGTGCTGGTTGTGAAGCCTTTTCTTTCATGTATGGTTTTTTGGGGTATAATCAAATCCAAATCAAACCCGAAGACCAACACAAAGCAACATTCATTTTTCCGTGGGGGACATTCACATATCGTAAAATGCCTTTTGGCCTTAAAAATGTTGGCTCTACATTCCAGCGGGCCATGTATTTTTATTTTCATGACCTCAAGAATATAGTCAAGGCCTACCTAGATGATTTAGCATCCTGATATCGCAAGAGAACGGATCATCCCACACACCTTAGACTAATCTTCAAATGCTATTGCTACTTTAGGATTCGCTTGAATCCAAACAAGTGCGGCTTCTGCGTAACGTCAGGATGTTTGTTAGGTTTCATTGTATCAACAACAGGGATCATGGTTGATCCTCTCAAGGTGGAGGAAATAATCCAGTTTCCCCCTCCCCCCATGCACAATTCTTCAACTTCAAAGTCTACAAGGCAAGGAGAAATTTTTACGATGCTTCATCGCCAACTACGCCGAAATCACCAAGGGTTTTATGCGCCTACTAAAGAAAGACGTTCCTTTTTACTGGGACGAAGCTTCTCAACGCTCCTTCGATGCATTAAAACACGCCCTCACAACTACACCTCTGCTACGGCCACCTAACTATAACAAAGATTTCTTATTATATCTGGTTGTCGCGGAGTCAACCATTGGCATGGTTTTAGTTCAGGAAGATGATTTTTTCTCAGAATACGTGATCTATTACCTAAGCTGAGGCCTCATAGGACCGAAACTTAATTATTCTCATATCGAAAAACTTGTGTTGGCAGAAATTCATGTTGTTCAACGGTTTCATCATTATGTTATGTTTCGCAAGACCACCGTCATTGTTTTCATGAATCCATTCTTGTACATGTTGACATGACGGGTTATCGGAGGAAAAATCAGTAGATGGATAGTCATCCTCCAGGAATTTGACTTAGACTTCATTTCAGCAAAGTCCAAAAATTCATTGGTCTTTGCAGAGATTATTTCAGAACTTCCGGTTGAGTCAGGTGACGTTGTGCCTGAAGAATCGCCTATCCAGGGAGATATGTTTTTGATCACATCTTCAGATCCCTGGTACGGAAATATACTTATCTATCTCTAAACTTTGAAGTTCCCCACTTCTTCTTCTTGTGATGAGCGTCGGTGTATACGCCATCATGCTAAGAATTATCTCATACTCAATGATACGTTGTATCGAAGAGGAGTAGATTGCATCTTACATTGATGTCTTACACATGAGGAGGTAGTCATCGTGCTCAACGATTTCCATACCGGAGATTGTGGTGGTCATTTTTCTGGGTTGGAAACAGCCCAAAAGATTCTATGAGCAGGTTACTTTTGGCCGACACTTATCAAAGATTGTATAGAATCGGTCAAGAAGTGCCATCCATGCCAAGTCTTTTCTCGGAAGATGAGGGCACATCCCTCTCCTATGTTTCATGTCATCGCAGTTGTTCCCTTCACCAAGTGGGGGATTGATTACACTACTTGCAACCCCCCGTCAGCAAGGGGGCACCGCTATATCATCGTATTTGTAGACTACTTCACTAAGTGGGTCAAATCTATGCCAACATTTAAAGATGATGGAGAGAGTGCAGCTCTCTTTTTATTCAACCAGATCATAGCAAGTTTTGGCATCCTGAGAGAGATTGTTACTGACCACGACAATTACTTTCAAAACCAAATGATGACCGAATTAACATCAAATCTTGGGTTACGACAAGAGCATTCATCACCCTACTACCCCCAAGCCAATGGGCAAGTGGAAGCTGTAAACAAAACTCTTAAGACTATTCTACAACGAACTATCAACTCAACCAAGTCAAATTGGCATTTGATGTTATACTTGACATTATGGGCTTACCGAACATCTATTAAGACTGCAACCGGTTTCTCACCTTTTCAACTCATTTACGAGCTGGAGGCAGTCTTGCCCATCGAATGTCAGATCCCATCTCTAAAATTGGTAGCACAATTATTTCCAGACACTTCTCCACTTGAAGAACGATTAGTACACCTTGAGCAGCTCAATGAGAAACATCGTGATGCGGCCCTGGCCAACAAGGCTCACAAACATAAGGTCAAGTGTCAGTATGATAGGTCCGTTCATTCTCAGATTTTCTCTGAAGATGACCTTTTCCTGGTCTATGACCAAGATAAGGACCCCCTGGGGGCAGGAAAATTCAAACCCATGTGGTTCAAACCCTTCATCATAAAAGAGGTATTAAAAAAGGGCACGTATCGTCTGGTTGATTTTTAAGGGAATGCTTTGGCGGAGCCTAGAAATGGGCTCTACTTCAAGAAGTATTACTCATAGACAGGTCACTATGGGTAACTTTGTGTAACATATGTATAGTCTTTGTACTATTACTTTTTAGTTTCTTTTAAGTGTTATGGACGTGTCATTGATATTATATTTCATCAATATAGCAGATGTCAAGTGATTATGAGGTGTTCGTTGGGTATGCAGATGATTCTAGTCGGCAAACTCGGAGGCTTGCCTCCGCAGCTTGGGTAATCTTTACACCTCAGGGCCAGTTGTTATCTTCCGAAGGTATATTCTTAGGTGACACCACAAATAATGTCGTCGAGTGTAGTGCAGTTATTGATTTGCTTCGTGACACCTTGTCATTGGGTATCTCTCATCTCCAGGTCTATCTCAACGCTCAACTGGTTGTGTCACAGCTAAACAGAGTATACCAGGTTCATGATCCAACTTTACACCGACAATTTCTTAGGGTACGTCTCTTAGAACGAAACTTTGATTATATTACATATTTTCATGTTCCTAGGAGATTAAACCAAATTACAGATACTCTAGCTAATCAAATTTTAGATTTGCATCTTGCACACATATGAAATAACATTGACATAAGCATGTAAATAAATTTTTGCACACGTGATCCATAAGACACAAAAGATAAAAAAAAAAAACCATATATAACATCATAAAATAACTAGAGTAAATAGATGGATGCAAGCGCCTCAAAAATGCGACTAATAATGAGTCACAGGGCTTATGCCCTCAAAAAATATATACAAGTAAGTTCTCGTGGCACGTAAAAATTCTAAATAGGTTCAGGGCCTATGGGCCCTGTTATAATAGTCCACAGCATAGGCTAAACGCATGAACAATCAGACCCATGTCCGAGGTGCCCCCACAACATGAGGTTGCATGGATGGTGGTAGGTCCTCTATCTCTGCCATCGGGACTGTGCAAGTGGGTGCAGTGAAGTTCCACTCGACTCGTCTAAGGACCCTCTCAGCCTCCTCGGCTGGGAGGTTCCCTGCTACTGTTGCTCCCCCAACGGAGACAACTGCGGCTTCTGGCCGAGGACGATGCCTGTTCCGTGCATAATCGGCAGGCCACACGGGTCCCACATATACATGCAACAAATGTATACCCGTCAAATACTCTGGCATATAAAAAAAATGATATATATAACAAAAATTACATAAAAATTACATATGCAAACAAATAAATACAAAGGTGGAGACTTACCCTTCTCCCCTTACTCCTCACCAGGAGGCACGGGTATCTCACGATCTCTATAAAAATCTATCCCTGCATATGGGTAATCCTCGATCATAGGGATATATCATGACAGCCACACAAAGAAGTCATCATCGAAGGACTCATTGGTCCTTCCACCACCCTGTCACGGCAATAATATTTCCCATCTACACACTGCAGGAAAAGATGTCTGATGTCCTCGTACTACTTCGCGAGGACTAAAGCTCGGAACTCTCTCAAAGAAGAATGAACACAAAATCGTTCCGAACCTGAAGTTCCTTTGTGTCTGTTGTCGGTAATCTGTCAATTACCTCTTCATACACTCAAGTAGTGTGGTACTCCAATCAAAAATATGTGCATTCAAGCACTATATAACACAGTTCATCTGTGTGTGGGATGCCTGATGCAAGGCTGATGAACTGGTAATCCGCCCAATCAGTAATAATATCACCTGCAGTGATAGGTTAATGATCTTACTGATGGGCACCTGGGAGCTCACACGGTTTGTCCCAGACTCACAGTGCTCAGCTATTAGTTCCGCTATGTTATACGGTCCCACAGGAAACGTCCTGAGGTTGACTGGTTCCCCTCTCCTTGAGAGTCCAGTCAAAAAGTAGACATCCTCAGTGGTGGGCACCAGTTATTGCCCCTCTAACATGAAGGCCTATACATCAGGGTGCTAGTAGTCAATCAAGGCATTCAGTAGCCTTGGTTGCACTTGCATAAATGGACACAGGAAGAACTTAAGTAAACCACATTGCATCAACACAGACACAACATTCAGATCTCCTGCGACCAGCTCACTAATTGCTTCATGCTCCCTTTCCCTCCACTGGACATACATCCTGCCAACACAACAAAGTTTAGGAGGGTCATTACTTGCCCTTTAGTTCTTTTTTTTCTACAAAAGGGGGGTCCACATGAGCTGTAGAGGTGACAGTTGCATGTACATGAGGGCAGCCCTTACTCTGCCCGAGTGTAAACGCGACATGTTCAGAGACATCCCACGTGTAACTAGGGCCGACCTTTTAAAGGTTGACGCCTACCCAAAAAACAAAATCAAATGCAAAATTGAAGAATTGAATAGCTAGATAAGGGAGTTTGTACTTACTTGGTCCAAGTGGAATCTCGTTTCGTCCACTGTAGCTCACGGAATCACCATTTTTAGCAAAGGGGGTCTTTTGGCTCTAGAGTCAATTTCCAAATCAGCAATGGTGATAATGAGCTTCTAGCTTCTATTTATAGACTTTTTGGCCTCTTTTTGTCACTTTTTTGGCCTCCCTTATCAGTTTCTTAATACCAAAAACCATTTAAAGTGATTCAAGAGTTATATGGGAGGGATTTGATCGGGTATTGGGACATTTTTTTTGAGTTTTGAGACTATTTTGACGGTCCATGAATTTTTTTCCAAGAATCAACTTGAGCATATAGGTTAGGTTACTACCCCAACTTTTGCGTCTCATTGTCTTTTTCCTCTACTATAGGATCGATCCCATCAGGTTGTGACATGAAACCATCATATCTTCTTTAGAAGTGTTGCAACTTGGCAGTAGAGCTTACCAGAACATGGATGCCCTAGGTAGGTCCTGGTTGCATTATGGTGTCCATGCTGTCTCTAAAACATTGTAGGCTTGGGAGTCCTTATAGTCTTTCATGAATATGAGTTTGAGCCTCATTTGCATGATTCTTCTTCACTCTTTGTCTCACCCTCAGGACTCCCAAAAAATAACGGGTCTTCTTTTAATCCCTTTTCAAACCCTTTAAACATGAAAATATTGTCGAGTGATCTTGTGGCCTTTCACACTCGTTAAACTGAAATTTGAAGTCACGTCTGTCCGGCAATAGTTTACCCCTTTTTCGGTCCAGATGATCAACTGTAAAAACAAAGGTATACTCTATGGAACTTTTGTTCTTTAGAAGAGTACTCTTAGGTATAATTTTATCCCTTTTTCGGGCCTGAGGAACTAAACTTACGAAAAAGAAACCCCCACGGAGTCCATAGTTAAGCTCTTTTCAGACTCCCTAAAATTGAAAAGATCATTGAGTGACCTTATTCTTTCACACTCATTAAATTGGTCCAGAAGAATATTCCTAATGGAGTCCATAGTTAATCTTTTTTAAGACTCCTTAAAAGTGAAAAAATGGCCAAGTGATCTTGTCCTTGTCACACTCATTAAAATGATTTTGAATCAACGTCTAATCGGTGCTAGTTTACCCCTTTTTTGAACTGACTAGACTATCTTCGAAAAAGGTACCCCAATGGAGTCTCCTTTTATGTTTTTTCAGACCCTCTAAATATGAAAAACCACTGAGCTTACCTTCTCTGGGCTTGTTAAACTTACATTGAAGGACGTTACCATTGTGTTTTCTATCAACCTCATTTGCATACCTTATCCACCAGCCTTGTGACAGTTTGCTTCTTTGTCTTAACACCTTTGGCTGCCGGAGGATTTTTCCCAAGTATCATTTTACTAGAACGTCAGTCTTGTCCTTGTGCCTTGAGCTTGTATGTTTTCAATACTCATTCCTCCATTGTAATGTAATATTCCTTTATTCTTTTTCCACAATTATTGAAAAGAACAAAAAAAATCAAATATACCCCAAAAAGAGGAAGGGAAAAGTATTTTCTTTATTGGCATCATAATGAGTCACCCTTGGATAAAGAACATATGTCCGTTTGTTCATCAGACTATGGGATGTAGTACGAACTTAGGAAGCTTTTCTCACTATATAGAGTTGTGTCCTCCACCGTTTGGTTATCCTTCCAAACATATGGAGAGTTTGTGTTGCCTCCTGCTTCGTAGACTTATGATTACCATACATGCTACCTGGGTCTCATCATTTGTCATGCTATTGTCCAAGGGAAGTTTGTCACTAAGCATGAGTCAGCCCCTCTGCAATATGTCTCTTGCCCGCATACCTAGCCATCCTAAACATCCAATCAAGTCCTTGTTTGAAATCATTGAAGCCTTCAATCTAATCATCAATAATATCAAGTCCATGACCGACGAGCCATCGAAGACCTCTGGGTAGTGCAGTCATACACTCATATTACACTCCTACCTAAGTTTTGAAGATTTTGAAGTTGTTGCTTGAGCTCTGAAGATCTCATCTCCAGTCATCAAGCCGAATCAGCTTCTGGAAGATAGATACTCTATATGTATATCTTGTTAATTTCAAGATGTAGCTCCGTTGTGTATTGTTCGCGGCTACAATTTATAGTTATTTGAAATGGATCTACAGTGTATTTGATTGGTATCCATGGTTCTATTTTATCTCGAGCATGGGTATGCCTGCCTCGGTGAGACATTTGTTATTTTGCAGACACCACCTCCTAGTTCCTTATCCTGGGGCTCAATCGTTCGGCATATCAATAAACATTGGTAATGTATTTTGGCCATCAGATGTTCTTCTAACCTCAAACATTAGGGGGCATCTATTATAAACCTAAATTGCACCACACATGCTTACCTAGCATCAGGCCAACTCATATCCTTTCTTTGCCAAAAATATTGTTGAACAACTCTTTGAAAATCCTCTTGTGTAAAGGCCCACACGCCCTAACCCATTACTGCATGTGTGTACACGTTGGCTGACCCAAAACAGCCCGCGTGGACCAACAAAATCATGAAAAAAGGAAAGTTGTCGATGGAACAAAAATCTATGGGTGAGTTAACCGAAACTCTCGACCATGCATGGCTGAGGGTTTGTCCAAATACCTAGCTCCTTTTAGCCTATAAAAAAAGGGGTAGGGGTACCATTTGGAAGAGGAAAAAATATAGCAAAGAAACTCTGCCCATTTACGTATTCCATTGTCCCAAACCTTTAGCCTTTCCTAATGCAAAAGGAGATTTAAAGCAAATCAGTTGAAGGACAGAAGAAGAGGAGCCCAGGATCAGGTTCAAGGAGTGGTAGCTGGTCTCAACTCTTGTAAGTTGACTCATTTTAAGTAATAAAGAGAATGCTTTTCCCATCCCAATTCATGAACTTTTTATGGTTTGATTAGTTTATGTTTGATTTCTAACCCGTTAGTATATAAGTAGTATGCATGCATAGTTGTTTCTTGTCTTGAATGTAGGTCATCTTTGGAAGAAGTATTGCGAACAAATAATCAATCACAACAGAGGATCGACATCAAACACCGGTAACGAGGTAGGTTGATATTTCCATGCATTTACTAAGAAAAGGGGATTTAAATCTAGGGATGAAGGTAGAAAGTAATTTCTATTCAGTCATATCTGCATGCAAAGTCTGAACTCTATTTGCTAGTCTGTAGGGTGCTTTTCCCCAACAACAAACAAGAAAGTGGGTTATCCCTAAAAGAGGGAAGTTGGGTAAAACAGTTAGAATATGACCCCTAAAGGAAGGCACTTGGAGAGAATAAATAAGAGAGAAATACTCTCCCATTAACACCTATTGAGCACACTGAATATTTGTCTTGTGAAAGGTTTATTACATATACTCATTGATATATCTAAAGGTATTCTTCGTGTCTTTTAACAAGTCAAAAAAATAGGTTAAAGTGTACTCGGGAGGTGTCTTTTTTCATGAACTTTAACAAGTATTAAAAAGAGATAAATTTTGACTCGATAATGTTTTTTTCATGTCCTTTTACGAGTCTGAAAAAGATATAAAGTGTACTTTTTTGGAGAGAACAAGTGGTTTAACAAAATGCTCCTTTGTTTCAATTGCATGGAACCGACTTAAGAAAAATGAATGCAATTGGTATTGGCAAGTGAGATCCTCTCTTAGCAGTTGTTCTCTCCATGGGATAGTGGATGCAAAATGGAGGTCGAATAATGCAAGAGGTGGATGGTCAAAGGATATCGCAATAGTGGTAAGTGGGATCTGGGAAAACAATAAGACATTAGTGGGATGTATGACGCAATAAAAAAATGCATAGGCAACCATTAAGCAACATAAAAATTATGAACCCCCTCAGGAAATGGATAGAATATGTATGAAGAGAGGAACATGAGTCTCGACATCTAGTCATGGTGGGACTACAGGGGGGTTTCTAGGCTGATGGGAAATCACAGCATGGGCACTAAATGGAAATATGGGTGCTAGATAGGGCACCCATAGAGGGTAGAAACTACCTAACACATTACAACATGAAAACGAAACGGCTAATGTCACAACCTAATGATATTCAACCTAAGGCATAGTGACAGAAAAATGGACGGTTAATAATGCAAATCGAAGATGCAGGAAAAAAACTATCCCTATATGCCAGTTTTAAGAAAACATACCTCAAGTTCAATGGAATTCTCCATCTTCATAAAAATATCCTTGAGTATCCTGTCATGCATATAAACTAGATTCCAGGTTCAAAATGCATAGTGAAATATCCAAAAAGAAATTATTTTTTGATTTGTTGGATATGATATATGCAAACCAAAAGCACTCACATCACACACCTATGTACAAGGAACTATTCAAATTGATGGTTCATGAAATGTAGAGCTCATTACTAGGATTTGGCCAAGGATATTGATCATCACTGATACACTCATGATCCATTATTGATATCATATGGCACACCATGTCGGGGCCATGCCACATAAGAATGAATTTATTCACACAAAGATACTCATCTTGAGTTTTTTTGTGAGCTATGGAGGCTCCTTGGTGATTCCCATCAAGACGTAAAGGAGGTATGAAATGTGAATCATCATTGTAATGGGAAGCAGAGAATTCATTGAAAATTTATGAAAAATATAATCAAGCCAAAAAAGGGTAAGGACTGAGAGTGTTGTTGGATTCCCTAGAAAATTCCCCTAGTCTCAAATCATGACTGATCATGCTAACTCCCATTGGTTCCAAATAAGGACATGATGATTGATGCAACACCTCATCCTTTGGCTTATCTAGGGAAAACATGACATCCAGTATGGCCTTATCTGAAGGAAACTCGGTATCTAGTGTTGTTACTAAGATTATCCTTAAGGCTCAAAGAATAATGTTAGGCATAACAAATATAAAAGAATGTTTTGAAAGGTGTTTTTTCTTCCGTTAGTTATATAAGAATTAATCCTCAAATGAAATTAATGACAGAAAAGGACAGAGGTTGTATTTCATCGTCTGACTCAATTTATAAAATCAAATGATAGGGGGGGGAATTACAAAACTGTTAAACAAAATGAGACATCAATGCAAGATGAATATTACCTTGTTCATAGTAGAAGAAAATCAAGAATGCATCCTTGAAAGGATATGAGATGTAGTTATCCAAGTAGCTCAAAGGTCTTGTAGTTACTTACAAAAAATACAAAGGAAAAATTGATTGTTTATCAAACAACCGATTAAATGTGACCATAGTAGTATTAATACTAAATTTCAACCATTCACTTATCAAGGAATGACATAAAGAAAGATAGAATTATGAGATACAGGAGAAACACATAACTCAAACTGCACAAAGGTTGGAATCTATGTATGTACTTGTATTAATTCTCACAAAATGAGAGTTTTATTTATTACATCTGGCAAGAATCAGCCTGTGTTAGGTCTTCAAACTATGTATTTATACAAAAATGATCTAAACCCTAAGCGGTTGGAATTCTCATAATTCAAAAATAGTAAATATTAAAATATGTAAAATTTGAAGAGTTTCATTTGCATCTTCTCTATCTTTTCACCCGCTGTTGTTGGGAAAAATACCCTACGGACTAGCAAACTAGGGTTAGACTTGCATGCATATTTTGATCGTAAAGAAAATAATTTTAACCTACCACCCAAAACATAAACCCCTCTTTCACAATACATGCATGGAAAGGAACTACTAACCTTGTTACTGATATTTGGTGTAGATCCTCCATTGCGCTTTTGTCCGCTTGTTGGCATTGCTCCTTCCAAAGATAACCTGCAATCAAAACAAACAACAATGCATGAATGCTACTTTTCTACTTGGGGGTTAGAAATTAAGCATAAATTAACCAAACCATAGATAACTCATGCATTGGGACGAGAAAAGTATTCTTTTATTATTTGAAAAATGAATCAACTTACAATCAAAGTCGAGACCGGCCACCGCTCCTTGATCCTGATCCTGGGATCCTCTTCGTTTGTCCTCCAACTACTTTGTGTTAAATCTCCTTTGGAATGAGGAAAGGCTAAAGGGTTGGGACAATGGATTCAGAAAATGGGTAGAGTTTCTTCGCTATATTCTTCCTCCTTCCAAATGGTACCCCTACCCCTTCTTTTATAGGCTAAAAGGAGCTAGGGGTTTGGACGAACCCTCGGCCATGCATGGCCGGGAGTTTCAGTTAACTGACCCATAGCTTTATGTCCCGTCAACAAATTTCTTTTTTTTGTGATTCTGAAGGTACACGCGGGCTGTAGTGGGCCTGCTAGCGTGTACTTTTAGATACACGTGGGCTGTAGTGGGCCAGCTAGCGTGTACTTTTAAAAATGGAGTTTTTAGAAAAGTTGTTCAGTAGTTTTTGGTAAAGAAGGGATATGATTTGGCCTGATGCCAGGTAAGGATGTGTGGTGCAATTTAGGGTTATAATAGATGCCCCCTAATGTGTGAGGTCAGAAGAGAATCTAATGGCCGAAATACATTACCAATCTTTACTAATGTGTCGAATGATTGAGCCCAAGGATCAGGAACTAGGAGGTGTCGTCTGCAAAATAACAAATGTCTCACTGAGGCGAGCATACCCATGCTTGGGATAAAATAGAACGCATGGCTACCAATCAAATAAACTGTAGATCCATGTCATATAACTATATAAATTGTATCTGCAAAATGTACACAGCGGATCTACATCTCGAAATCAAAAAGATATACATGCAAAGTATCCATCTTCGTAGAAGCTGATAGGGCCTGATGGCTGGAGATTGTTGGGTATGTGTTATATTCTTTGCACGAGTAGTTCGAGTGCGGGGGTTCGAGTGCAGCGCCCCAGAATTTTTTTTTTCGGGCCAAGATATTTTCGCTGGTTTCGGGCCGACATATTTTCACCGGGCCGACATATTTCCAGGACCACGTGATATTAGGTGGTTTTTTGGCACATGGTTTTTTGCCGATGGTTTTCTATTTTTGGTTAAGGAATTAGGGTTTTGGACTAATCTAGGTCATTGGGTTAGGGTTTTGGATGCCGCTGGCTCCTATATGTATATTGTATTGTAAACAATGTAACACAATGTGTATGAATATAATATATGTTGGTTTTCCCGGTTTGGGTTTCCAGGTGAAAAATCTTTGTGTAATGTTTGTATTTGCCATTGTATCTTTTCTGTTCTTTTCTGAATATCGATTTGCAGTAGATATTGTACAAGGTTAGAATCTACATTTGGTATCAGAGCTTTATTGGCTTCAGGGGGATGCCTTTGTCGTCAAAGGTTTGGCTCGGGACTGTGATAAGCCTTGTTACAGTGGGAGATCTGCGGTATTGTTTTTCATGTGAAAAGAAATGGCAAGCAATTCGAAGATGGAGATCGAGAAGTTTAATGGGAAAAGATTTGAGCTATGGAAGCTCAATATAGAAGATATTTTGGTGGACAGAGATCAGTGGATCGTGGTAGATCCAGGTACAGCACCTACAGGAACTTCTGTAGATGACTGGAAAAAGATGGATCGGAAGGCAAAGAGCACAATTCGACTGTGTCTCTCCGATTCAGTATTACTGAATGTGTCAGAGGAAGCTACAACCAAAGATTTATGGGAAAAGTTGGGGAAGTATTATCAGTCTAAGTCCCTGGTAAATAAACTAATCCTGAGAAAGAAGCTGTATAACTTAAGGATGAGAGATGGAGACTCGGTGGCAGAGCATTTGAACGCCTTCAATACTGTGGTAAGTCAGTTAGTATCTGTTGATATTAAAATTTCAGATGAAGATAAATGTATCAGTTTGTTG
>ML780186.1:84556-115499 GCA_009831015.1 Picea engelmannii | reverse complement strand
TCACCTTATTTTATCATTTCTTCTTTTAGGTCACTTTGACTTCTTTGACTTTGGGGGCTTCAAGCCTTCATGTAAGGGTCCTTCAACTTCGTAAGGCCATAACTCTCAAACCAGGAGGAGTTATGTGACATTCCACATACCACAAGAAATTTCATGACAAGCACTATCCATCTAGGATAGTTTCACCAACAATTTCCTTGATCTTCATCTCGTTATTTCTCATACAAGCATGGGTCCTCCAACCATTCTTCTAGGATAACTCAATCCGTAAAGCGTCTTCCCGTGAGGGCTTTCACCATAAGGGGACCACTTTGGAGTTCATTCATTTGTACACCTTATCAATCATGATAAGACAATAATGAGAGCATGGGTCCTCCAACTATTCTTCTAGGATAACTCAATCCACAAAGCGTCTTCCCATGAGGGCTTTCACCATAAGGGGACCACTTTGGAGTCCATCCATTTGTTTACCTTTGCATCGATTAGTTTCCACTTGGACATATAACATTATCATCAATGGAATCATATCAATCAATTACTTGACATCAACCAATGACATCAGTCAAACCAAACCATTTACATCAATGACATATGATCTAACAATCTCCCAAGTAATCAAACCATTGGCATCAATGACAACATGATTCAACAAATTGGACGTTCAGGATGGCTGGGTATGCGGACAAGAGACATATTGCAGAGGGGCCGACTCAGGCTTAGTGAAAAACTTCCCTTGGACAACAGCATGACAAGTGATAAGACTCAGGCAACATATATGTTAATCATAAGTCTACGAAGCAGGAGGCAACGCAAACTCTCCATATGTTTGGAAGAGTAACCAAACGGTGGAGGACACAACTCTATATAGCGATAAAATCTTCTTAAGATAGTACTACATCCCATAGTCTGATGATCAAACGGACAGATGTGCTTTATCCAAGGGTGACTCATTATGCTGCAAATAAAGAAAAAACTTCTCCCATCCTCTTTTTGGGGTATATTTGATTTTTTTGTTCTTTTTGATCATTTTTGAAAAAGAATAAAGGAATATTACGTTACAACGGAGGAACAAGTACTGCAAACATACAAGCTCGAGGCACAAGGACAATACTGATGTTCTGGTAAAATGATACTCGGGAAAAATCCTCCGGCAGCCAAACGTGTTAAGACGCAGAAGAAAACTGTCACAAGGCTGGAGGATAAGGTATGCAAATGCGGTTGATAGAACACACAATGGTAACGTCCTTCGATGTAAGTTTAACGAGCCCAGAGAAGGTAAGCTCGGTGTTTTTTCATATTTAGAGAGTCTGAAAAAGCATCAAAGGAGACTTCGCTGGGGTACCTTTTTCGACAATAGTCTAGTTGGTTCGAAAAAGGGATAAACTAGCACCGATTAGACGTCAACTCAAAACCATTTTAACGAGTGTGACAAGGACAATATCACTCGGCTATTTTTTCACTTTTAAGGAGTCTGAAAAAATCTTAACTATGGACTTCGTCAGGAATATTCATCTGGACCAATTTAATGAGTGTGAAAGAATAAGGTCACTCGGCGATCTTTTCAATTTTAGGGAGTCTAAAAAGAGCTTAACGATGGACTCTGTGGGGGTTTCTTTTTTGTAAATTTAGTCCCTCAGGCCCGAAAAAGGAATAAAATTATACCTGAGGATACTCTTCTAAAGAATGAGAATTTGATAGAGTATACCTTTGTTCGTACAGTTGTCCATCTGGACCGAAAAAGGGGTAAACTACCGTCGGACGGACGTGACTTCAAATTTCAGTTTAACGAGCGTGAAAGGCCACAAGATCACTCGGCAATGTTTTCATGTTTAAAGGGTCTGAAAAGGGCTTAAAAAAAGACCCACTTAAGGAACGTTCTTCTGGACCAATTTAACGAGTGTGAAGAAACAAGGTCACTCGACAATCTTTTCATCTTTAAGGAGTTTGAAAAGGGCTTAAAGAAAACTTCATTTAAGGAATGTTCTTCTAGACCAATTTAACGAGTGTGAAGAAACAAGGTCACTCGGCAATATTTTCATCTTTAAGGAGTCTGAAAAGGGCTTAAAGAAGACTCCATAATGGTTACTTTTCTCAGTTAATCCAGACGAGATCGAAAGGCATAAATGCAGTCTCACCAGATGTTGCTTTCGAATATCAAAGTGAGCTTGAAAAACAACAAAGTTAGCTCATGATAGACTCTTTGTGGATTGATTCCTGGCATCTCCTCGCAGGAGCTGTATGCTCCAACGAAAACATTATCTATGATGCCAGGGGTTCTAGAGATATTGATAGGTATCGTTTCAGCAATGGTTTCCATATTACCCTCAGCATATATCTTGTGTGTAGCTAAGGGATTAGTATGACAAGACCTATCTCCAGTCATAGTCACGGTGAATTCTCCTGCTTTGATTCAGCTTAACTTTGGGAGGAAATGTGATTTGTGATGAATATCTTCCCAAGGTTTGTCCAGACTAGTCATTTCTTCAATTACTACCTCATCAGAGGGAAAGACTAAGTCTAACGAATCGATGTTGGTGAGAGAACCTTGAGCCCAAATAGGCTCTAGAAGTGGATATAACTCTTGTGCAGGAGTTGGATCAGTGTTAATTGAAGCTTGCTAGACTAAAAAGTACGCTACTTCAGCGGTGGACAAGGGCATGGACATGTTAGAGTGCCTTATCTCATCCATCGTGGCTAATGGGGAAGGAAGAATCCAATGATCCTCAAAGTAAGTCGTACGGAATGACGAAACTTGAAAAATATCAACCTTGTGGTGATTAGATATAAACTTGACATCATCATTAGGAGGTGGGTAATTGAAGGTACCCATCAAGGATGGGCACAAACCAACTCCTACGTTAATGAAAATAAGTTGAGGATTATCAATCATGGGAACTGTGGATGCCCCCAAAGCTGGGTCAGGTCTAGAGAAGGACAATTGATCGATGGTCACTATCTAGCCTTCGTGTGGAAACAACAAGACTCGGAAAAATGTAGCAACCACAACTTGCGTAGCATAAGTCCAACTCTGACCTAACAAGAGGTTATAGTTGAGGGGAGCATCGACTACCTCTACTTCGACACACACGGTCTTCCCTCCTAACTGCACAGGGAAAGAAGGAACAATGCCATGTGGTTGGAAAGAACGATCGTCGAATGTAGTGAGGAGAGTAGGTGATGGGGACAAAGTGGGCTTACCAATGGCCTTCCAACATGCTAACGACATAACGGATGTCGAGGCACCCTCGTCGACCACTGTGCGGAAGATATTTTGTGTAAAAGTTTTCGTGGGATGAGCCACTACTATCTGAAACACGACGTGGTAAGGCAGACGAGGTTTTAAGTCAGTTGTATCTAACATGATGGTACCCAGGTTACAAGTCTTAGTAGAGCCTAAAGAAGTTAACAAGGCTTTCCTCTGAGCAAATAAATCTTTGGAGGACCTCTAAAGAGGACATTGCACAAGGGGTTTGTGATAAATCTTCCACCACAGAGTAATTTTGGGCAGCCCTTGCATTTGGATTGTGAGAAGATTTTTTAAATGCACCCTTTGGAATGCGTGTCATTGTTTCTCCCAACATATTCTCGATCTGTAGAGGAAGAGGTGGGAGATAAGCTTCTTTACCCTTCTCAGAAGCGCTTGGTTGACTATAGGCATGTGCTCTAGTTGATAGAAAAGCATCACCTTTCACCATATATACATTTGTGGGGTTGTTCGAAGACGAAGGGGGTCCTTGACTGCCCCCTTCCGTGCTTGCAGAGGCTTGAGTTAAATTTTTCCCATGTTGAAAGGGATTAGTCAGTACTGCCTGCTGTTGCTGTGTGACAAACTTTTGGGCCTATGCAAGTCGAGGACAAATATGGGTCGGGTGGTCTTCCGCACACAAGTTGCACGGATACCTCGCCTTCCGTTTTTCCATGGTGTCCCCGCCAGCATTATCAGTGGGTTTTTTATCCCCATTACCCTTGTTTCATTGTTTTTTCTTCCCTTCAGGCTGTCGGTTAGCCTTTGGGTTAGTCGACTACACAGAGTGTACTTCCGACATTTGGGTATGAGGAGTAGCCAAAGCAGTAGTCTGGTTGGCTACTGAGTGTTGTATAGATAAATGTTGCAATTGTTTTGTCAATTTCTCAGTGGGCTTGGTTTGTGCGGAACCGACAATACCATCGGCATGTGGTCCAACTCTCTGTCTAGTTTTATCCAGTATCGATCGTGGTGCATCCGGCAGGATGTTGTATAATAAACCATATTGAGAATAGATGAGCTCAAACTGTTGAGCCCTCATGATGGCATCTTCTTCGAAGAAAACCCCAGAAGTTGTGACGTCTTTGGATAATTGTGGGACCATAGACTTAAGGAACCACTCAAGAAGGAATGTTGGTGGGACTAGTACTTTAATTAGACTCTTCCAACATCTCCACTCTCAGATATGATCAGAGATATGGTCCACTGTTGTCTGTTCGAAATTAGAGAGAAACTCTGTGCCAACATCATATCTCACAGGTAACTGGAAATGCTTAAGGAAGGCCATCGCTAGTTCACCAAAAGAAGAGCATCTTGAGCGATCGAGCTCGATGTACCATTTCGCGACACTCCCGATAAGAGTGCATTGAAACAATCACAGCTGTACGGAATAATATTTCAATGAGCTAGATGAACACCAAAGATGGAAGGTAGTCACATGATCACCTGGATCTTCGTTAGGCTTGGCCTCGAACTTTGGAATGTCCGAAGGCAACTTTATTGGCATAGGAGGCCAACGTGGATCGTGAGAAATAGGACCATAAAGAAATTACTTTTTAACCTACCACCCAAAACATAAACCCCTCTTTCACAATACATGCATGGAAAGGAACTACTAACCTTGTTACTGACGTTTGGTGTAGATCCTTCATTGTGCTTTTGTCCGCTTGCTGGCGCTACTCCTTCCAAAGATAACCTACAATCAAAACAAACAACAATGCATGCACGCTACTTTTCTACTTGAGGGTTAGAAATTAAGCATAAATTAACCAAACCATAGATAACTCATGCATTGGGACGGGAAAAGTATTCTTTTATTATTTGAAAAATGAATCAACTTACAATCAAAGTCGAGACCGGCCACCGCTCCTTGATCTTAATCCTGGGCTCCTCTTCATTTTTCCTCCAACTTCTTTGTGTTAAATCTCCTTTGGCATGAGGAAAGGCTAAAGGGTTGGGACAATGGATTCGGTAAATGGGCAGAGTTTCTTCGCTATATTCTTCCTCCTTCCAAATGAGACCCCAACCCCTTCTTTTATAGGCTAGAAGGAGCTAGGGTTTTGGATGAACCCTCAGCCATGCATGGCCGGGAGTTTCAGTTAACTGACCCATAGCTTTTTGTCTCGTCAGCAACTTTCCTTTTTTTCGTGATTTTGAAGGTACACGCAGGCTGTAGTGGGCCTGCTAGCATGTACTTTTAAATACATGCGGGTTGTAGTGGGCCAGCTAGCGTGTACTTTTAAAAATGGAGTTTTTAGAAGAGTTGTTCAGTATTTTTTGGAAAATAAAGGATATGAGTTGGCCTAATGCCAGGTAAGCATGTGTGGTGCAATTTAGGGTTATAACACCCACTGACAAAGACGTTTCTTCTTCTTGTCCTCCAGCTCAAAAATAGTTGGCCTCTAATCATGACATGTGAAAATGGTATGTACACGTTGTCTCATTTTTTTCCATATGTGTTGTCTTTCCCTTTTTTGACACACTGAACACATCTACCTACAAATTGCACCAATAACCTGGAAGGTTTCGTTGTGTCCTTTTCCTCAAAAGTATATAGCTTATTTTCTATATGAAGCAACTTATCTTTCATTTTCCTTTCTTCTAAAGATATAGCCTATAACTGTAAACTAGGATTGACTATCCACTTATTAATCTGGATAAGGTCAATTTGTTTCAATTGTTGGATTGTCACCCGGGCTTCTTCCACACTTGTCTTGGAATTAAGATTATTTTTTTCTATATCAATTTTCCCCAAGGCCCTAAAGATACTATCTCCTTCAACATCCAATGACTCTTTGTCGAGTGAAGACAATGCTTCTTCACAAATTGTCTTTGCTTCCTTGGCTAATCTCTTACTTTTAGCCAAATTCACCTCCCAGGTCTTCAGTATTATGTGGCCTCGGTTTGCTCTGAAAGAGACAATTGAGAGACCCTGGCTACTCCATTATTTTTTGTTGATAAAATGGCCTCCTGGAATGTATCTTCAGTTGCATTGGCCTTGCTCTCCCTAATATAAATGTTATTTAGAGAATGGTCTGCCACCCAATAACATATTTGAACAACTTCTACTTCAGTAAAAAGGTTTTGATGGGTTGATTCCAGCCTCTCGTGCACCTCCAATGCCTAATACTGGAAAAACTTCATATCCAATGTCATGTTCTCAGTCAATTTTATTTTATTGTGAATTTTTTTGACCAACTCTCCCTGTTGAATGGCCAGTTCTCTACTTTCCTGTGAATTTTTATTCGTTTCATCAAGACCAATTTTGGGTTGTTGAATTTCATGTCTGTCACAGGCTCTAATCTTCTCAAAACCCTTATTCAACTCATTTCTTACCTCTTGTTCCATGGCCTTCATATATATTTTCAACGTCTTTACCAACTGATCTATCTGCTTCAATTGTTCCGTTGGATTCCTAACTGAATACTAATTTGTCGTGGCAATATCTCCCAATGAGCCTGCCATTTTCATGGAGAATTCTGCCTCCTCTAAGGCATGTCCATCATATATCACTTTGTGCCTCTTAACAGTTGCACCCTCCTTTTGATGTGTTTCTCTTTTTACTATATCCCTCTTCTTGCTAAAGAATAAGTGAGAAGGGGGCATTTATTCAACCGAAATAGGAGTAAGGTCTTCTATAAATACTACTTTAGCATTTGGGTTCCCCTGACTGGATTGTAAAGGTGTGACTGATTTGATAGGTTTATCGATATCGGTGGATGGTTTTTGCCCTCCTGTGTTAGTAGTTGATTTTTCTAGTCTGGATGGTGATTTTTCTTGCCCCTTTTTTATCAAAGCTTCAACTTGATCTTTCATTTGATCATCTGGTGGATTTGTCAATGCAGTATCACCCTTATGTGTCAAAACCTTTGTTTTTTCTGAATTTCCTTGAGCATCATGTTTACTAAAGCTCCCTGTTTCTAAACTCTAGGTTGCAGCCTCCTGTGTAGCTGGAGATGTCGAGGCTTCTCCCTGTAGGACTTTAGACAAACTATTTCTTTGGTGTATTCAAAAATTATAGAACTCGGCTAATTTGTCTGGAGCCAAAGTTTGAACTCGGCTCAACACTTCCTGATAAGATCTTGCTCCTCGAAATATGTCATCCTATGGGGAATATTCATGCTCGTATCTCTTTAGATTGTAAGGATCCATGTGATTTCCCATGATCTTCTGGGGATCATGTTTCTTGAATTCAATATTAACAAGTTTAATCTCTTCTAGGGCCATAGCCTCTACCTTTGAGTGGTCAAAATCTAACAGTGAGAACATACCAACCTGCAAAGGAAAGGTGGGACATACCTTATTCTACATTGCCTTTAGTTCCTTATTGATTCCCCCCAGCACAGTTTGATTTGCTACCTCTCGGCACACCAATCGATCTGGTAGAAACTTTGGTAAGGCATGCGGAGGAATGGAACATCCAAAAACCCTGATGTAAGAGAAATGTTCCTCAATGTACCAATATTCTATCTTGCCCAGGTTGGTCACTATCTTGTCTAAAATCCTAGGAGGTCGGCAACTGTATATAGCGATATGCATCGTCACCACCACATAGTTGCATATTTCGTAGAAGAAATCTTTTGCTTTATCTTCCCACGGCTTGGAGTGATAGAAATGTAATGGTTCAATGTTGGTCAAAGTCCAGCTCCAACCCATCAAAGGAGATGGCGTCATAAAACAAACAACAACCATAATTTATTTCGACATGTAAAATGGGGTAGGTTTCCCTTTGGCTTTCAATGACTGATATTCTGTGATTTCCCTAACCAAATTGTTCGACAATATTTTGGCCCAATCGAAGGAATACCCCTCTACTACTGTATGCATGATTGGTACCCATGGTAATAAGAAATGAGTAGATTTTTCCTTCTCGAAAAGTCTACATAACATCATGGCTACATACATCATGTGAGGTTCTAATGATGCAACAACATATATTCCATGGGTGTCTGCTCTAAATTTTTTAGGACATGAGCACCAATCCTTGATCTAGTTAGGTAAGTTCTTTCCATATTATGTGCACTCATTTTTGTTGAATTTCATTAGGAAAGTGGCATTATAAATGAAATTGGGAACTGGGGATAATTTGTACATTACCTAGAAATGCTCTGGTTGGAAAGACCCAACTGCAACTTTTTGTGAATTGCAGATGATCCTGGTCGAGAGTTCAACATTCTCCAACACCCAAGCAATCATATCATTATAAGGCACAATCCTAGGCCGCGTTGTTATTTTATGAAACTCTGATTGAGCAACATATTTGTATCTCGTAGCCTGTGTTTCAGTCACCTCATCTCCTGAATCATCTGGGCAGTTGATCAATTTGTATTGTAGAATATCAATTACATGTGTCCAGTTTTTAATGGTATCTATGGTTTTGGGTGAAGCATCTGAGAGGACATAGGTGTTTGGGCTCGAGCTTTCACCAGCCGCTTTAACTTGTTTTCATGGAGCCATGATATCACGAGCTCAGAACTCTGTTACCTATTACAAGAAATGTGCAAACTTCTTATTTTGCTCTAAATTTCTTTTCTGCGAGCTTTTTATTAGAATTCAAATTCCAACATCGTTATTCACCTTAATTGCATCGATTTTATAAATACCTTTACTGACGATGTATTCACTTTCCTTAATGAAAATATTTAGGCGGCAATCTGCGATCTTATTTGGAATCATTTCCATAAATCTTTTATCAATCCCATTACTGTTTGGTGGTTCGTGATCGGGAGGTTGTATAGATGAAATTTGAATTTACCCGAACCATGATTCAAAGAAAAATTAACACGAGATGATAGTGTTTAACCCATTAACTAATCATGTTTAACCTTAATTCGTTTTGGGCTTTAGGACCTCGGGATATCTGATAATATCTTGAGATATGATTTTTGAAACTCAAAATCGTTCAAGGATCAATTAATTGCTAATTGTCTTTGATATTTAATTAATCCTGCTTAATGATTAAATCATTTTGGGAGTTTGGGCTTCCTAAATTTAGAATATGATAGATGGTGAATGCCCGAACTCCGAAAGCACAAAATTACTATTTGATTTTTCAATTGGGTTTTAGTTTCTTTTTAGGTATTTATCATTTCACGTGTCGAAAAATTAACTTTATAGATGCTTCGACAGGCCACTAAGCGTAATGATGTGCCAAATCTTAGGAAGGTATATGTGTACAATGACTAAGACCCTTTGAACACTTTTTGGATATCGGGACTTTAGATTTTCTACATGGTCAAACGCCCAAAGCGCGAAACTCCGAAGCCTGAAACTTCAAAGTTGTCTCTAGAGGTTTGACCTTCTTAACATTTAGGCGGCTCCAAAACGTTCGATAAATAGGGATCATTTGATCGATGGGAGAATTGGATCGATGGTGGACCTCACGTACACCTTAAGGTTAAAAATGAAAATGATTTATCACTTGGATATCGACTTTTGATATTAAGTAAAAAGAATAGTGTAAAGCTTCAGACTTATATTTTTAAAAGTGTTCCAACATAGGCTCCATCTGGGGATCGCGTCTCCCTGCAAGGCATGGAAGAACTATAAACCAAGTGCCTTTATTGGTTTAATGGAATCATCATTGGGTTTCTGGGAAACACCTTTGATAAAAAAATACAGAAGGATATTAGACTTCAGTTGTATCTCAGAAAACTTTCAAAAACTTGATCGTTCACTAATCTCAAGTTTAGGCTATTAGTAGCTTTCTTTTTCCTAAAATTGATTTCAGGCATGTTTAAGATAACCAAAACAACTTTAACTGGGTTATCAGACTCTGGTCGATTTTGTTCGCATCAAGGTAGAGTAAATTTAACAATTTAGTTTGGTGGGGTCGCGTGTTGGTTTAGAATGTAGATCTTGTCGAAAATAGAACTAGCTACCAGAGTACATTATATACATGTATAAAAACCTTACAGATATCATAAGCATTGCTTCATTGTCAGTGAGCATGTTCAGTACCCCGGTGAAGTTATCTACATTTCCCATTGAATTTTCTTTCACCACTTCAATTTTCACTTTGCTAAGATGGGAAAAATGATTTAAATGAATTTCCTTTCATCATCTCTTTTGGAAAAAATGGGGGCAATCGAATTTCAAATTTCCTTTCACCATCTGTCTTATATTTTAATATTTTTGAAGTGGGGGAAATCAATTTGTATGCATCATACAAGGGATGATATATGTTTATAATTTAGTAGCGAAGGTTTGTCAACTCACTTTGATTTAATCTGGGCTAATCCTCTCCTGACCTTCAAAACACCTTTGCCTACAAGGAAGTTATCACAGGGAGATTTTAATTTCCAGGGACTTTCCTTAAGCGAAACTAATCAGTTTAAATCTGGTAGAAAGGTTAAAGTAGTCAGGATTAGCCTAAACATACTTCCTCTCAGTTAAAATTAGAGGAATCATAAAATTTTCACCTATTATCGTTTTGAAGGTCTGGTTTTTTAGGCTTCCTGGGTCAAGGCGGAGGCTGTATTTCTGTGAAGACTTACAATCAAGGAGTGCAAATAGAGATAGAATAAAAGATTTCAGATATGATAGATGGGAACATAATGAAGATTCATAGGTTTTGAAAGGGATCTTATTTCCACTCAAACCTACTCCCTGATTAGAGAGCTTCTTTTATTCTTATTTTCTTTTCTTTTTTTACCTTCGTATTATTTTCAATTGATTTGGAGACTTAGAGTTTTGGATATTTCTAATCTTTGATCAAGTGACCATTTTTTACATGAGTAAAACCTTGTTTAACTTTTATAAGATTTCTTTTAGCATCTTTATTTCAACAATAATGAGCATAGAATGTCATACCTTGGATTTCATTTGTATTCTCAAGAAAAAACATTATTAATTTATCACCTGTTTCTTGAGAAAAACTAATTGTTATGAAACGCAATTGTCGGTTCCTAATACATCTTTCTCTCTCGACTATCGGTAAGTATTCTATCTGAAAATAAACATGAGAAATGTCAGAACCTTTGTAGAAAAAGAAATGGTATGTGTTACTTGTTTTTATATTTTTGTTTTTTATGAAATCAACAAAACCGATCTTCTCTACAGTAAAAGTAAAAACTTACCAAAGAAAAAAAAAACTATAAATCAAAATAAGAAAATCAAACCGATATGTACAATGGTGATTTGAAATCTAATTATTGCATGAAGTGTTTCAGGTAACGTCGATTGATAGGGGCTTTAAGGATATTCCCATCAAGATTTTCTAATAAAAATGAATTCTTTCCCTCTGAAGCCACGATCCTGAAAGGTCCAAACCATATGTGATTGAACTTGTTGTGCTTCCCTGCGTCTTCTTTTCTAGCATCCCACTTCAAAACTAGGTCACCAGGGAGAAATTCTATATCTTTAGTTTTTTTATCAAACAGGGCTTTCATGTTATCTTGATATTTCTGAAGTCTCTCGTCCACCTCAGACCTATTTTGTTGGAATTCAATCAACTGGTTTATTCTTCTGGTAACATCATTGGAATATTCCTTCGTGTCTTTCCAAATATTCATCATGGGCAGAGAGAGATTTATGGGGAGAACTACGTCAGTACCGTACACCATTTGGAAAGGAGACATTCTGATTGATTTATTAGTGTTGATTCGATTTTCCCACAAAACATATTTCAAATGAACATGTTAGGATTTATTATTTTCAGTCAGCACCTTTTTTATTATGGTGATTAAGATCTTATTTGATGACTTGGCTAATCCGTTGCCCTGAGGGTATTAGGTCATGGAATGTCTTAGTACAATGTTGTACTTTTGACAAAAACGGACCATCTCCATGGATTTGAAGGCTTGGGCATTATTCATAACTATCTTCTGAGGAAAGTCGAATCTTGATAAAATGTTTTCTTCTAAGAAATTGATCACAACTGAGTCTATAGAATTTTGTGTTGGAATGGCCTCCACCCATTTAGTGAAATAGTATGTAGCGGTTAAAATCCATTTATTTTGTGCACTTGATTGTGGATGGATCTCTTTGATAAAATATATACCCCAGTGTTGAAATGGAGCTTATGTTTTGACTGGAATCAAGGGTAGAGCAGGAAGCTTTTGTTTTCCTTAGAATAGTTGACAGAAATTACAATCTCTAACTTTAGCATTCACGTCAGTAAATAATAGTGGCCAATACTATCCCTCCCTCAAGATTTTATAAGTCATTTCCCTCCCGTCGTGGTGTCCTTCACACACTTCTTCATGAAACTCATTTATGACATCATCTATTTCGGATTCTATTAGACATCTTAGTAAAAATCCTAGGGGGTATTTCCAATACAATTGATTGTCAATGATGCAGTATTTTACCACGTGCAGCTTCAACATTCTCGCCTTAGAAGGATTCATAGCACTTGGGCACTGAAGATTCAAGAGGTATGAAACTATGTCACCATACCAAACCAAGCAAGAAAACTTGTCTTGGATCTGTCTTGTAGGTGGTTGGTCATCAAGCTCTTATATATATGGAAAGTATTTGTGGGATTCCAGATGGTTTATTTTGAGTGCCCTAAATTTTGATTCGGCCAATAGTTTTTCCAGGCCTTGACCTTTGACGAGTTTAGTCAGTTTTACCTCAAGATCAAATTCCTGGATCTTGGCTAGCCATCAGTCCCTCCTTCCATCGTTATCCAGTTGAACCAATATATCTTTAACAAAGTCTGTTGGAACGTAGGTAATTATTCTGGAATGTAGCACATAGGTCCTGAAAGCTTTGAGGGATTTCACCATTGCGTATGCCTATTTTTCCAGCATATCATATCTCAACTCGATGTCTCTGAGGATTTTACTGAAAAATCCTATCGGTTGCTCGAAACCTTCGTCGTTCTTCTGTAAGAGCATGGCTACGATAGTATGTTTGGATGCGAATGAAAATATCAAGAACTCCTTCATGTAGTCTGGACTGGCTAGCACTGGTGATTCTCCTATTATTTTCATGATGCGTTTGAAGGATTCTTTAGCTTCAGTCATCCATTTGACCTCATTGTCTTTTTTCAGCATATCTGTAATCAGTTTAACAATTTCAACGAAATTTGGAATAAATATTTATTTTTAAATTATTTTTCCTATAAAAGACTAGATTTCCTTTATGTTCCTAGGAATATTGATCATGTCTATAGCTTCAACTCTTTTCATATCAATTTTTATTCCTTCTCTAGATACTATCTGACCTAAAAGTTTACCTTCTTGCATCGCAAAATGGGATTTCTTAGGGTTGAGTGACAAACCGAATTTTATGCATTTCTTGAATGTATGTTTGAGGTGTACCAAGTGCTATGCATATGAATTATAAAAAATAGTTAAATCATCGAGCTAAATAAAGACAAACTTATCTCTCTCACCGAAAAAGGCTATGTCCATTGCTCGTTGGAAAGTGGCCCCTGTGTTCATCAGACCAAAAGGCATTTTATCGCACATGAAAGTACCCCATGGAGTGGTAAACATAGTTTTTTATTTGTCATCTTCATGGACCATAATTTGATTATAACCTGAAAAGCCATAAATCATAGACAGTATGTTATCCCTAACCACTTTTTCCAGAACGTAATCCATTTTAGGGAGGGGATAATTGTCTTTAAGGGATGATCTGTTTAGGTTCCTGAAATCCACGCAAAGTCTGATTTGACCGTTATTCTTTCTGACTAGAACTAATTTGGCTACCCAATCATAATACTTGAGTGGAACAATAATTTTTTCATCAAGGAGAATTTTTAACTCTTTCTATTACAAGAAATAATATAGGGCTTATCTATCTGAGTTTCTGCCTGAAAGGTTTGATGCTCTGCTTTAAAGGGATTTTATGTTTGATGACAATGGTATCATAATTTTTCAGTTCGTCGTAAGTCTAAAAAAAGACATATTTGTATTTTTTGAGTAGCTCAGCATACTTACTTTTCATTTCAGGTTGAAGGTATTTAGATATTTTGACCAGTTTAGGATTTTCCTTAGTGCCTATATCACAATCTTCAACCTCTTCGGGCTGAGATTGCAAGGTAGAATTTAGGGGTATGTCGTCCTGATCAAATAATATTTCTAAGGGGATCGGACCTTTAGGGATATGATTGTTTTTCAACACCAACATGTGATGGTTAGAGATATTATCTTGGAACCTCTGAGGATATTCATCTTCCAGCATGATCCAAGTAGGGTCATTCTGATTTTCCTGGTCGATGTGTGTTTCAGAAAATTCATCCACCATTTCTAGAAATTGCTTAATCTGATCATTGTCTTTGAATACCTTCCATTGTTGAACATTATTTGGTATTGAAGGCCTATGTCTCATTTCTATGTGATATTTTAACTTCAGGACATTAGGTGGCATGAAAGTAGCAGTCGCTTTCGCTAGAGCATCAGCTTGTTGATTTTCTTCCCTGGGAATGTGATGAATATTAAACGATGAGAAAAAGTTTTCTATCAAATCCTAAGCACATTTCCTATACAACCTTAGCCTTGGATGTTTGGCTTGATATTGTTTCCTTATCGTTTTTACAATTAATTATGCATCACCATAAACTATTAGATTTTCAATTTTCAATTTCCTGGTAGCCTCTAATCCTAAGATGAGAACTTCATACTCACATCCGTTATTTGTATAGTCAATGTCCCACTGTAATATGTATGATAAAGGAATAATGAATTCATCTCCATGTTCCACAAACAACACCCCATATCCTTCTCCTTCCCAAGACGAAGCACCATCAAAAAACATTTTCCAAAATCCTATATTATTTACATTTTTTTTATTTTATTTTTTTTAATCTTCTATAAAATTTCTTCTGTACATTCATTGAAACCATCATCAATTGATAATATACAGTTTCCTAGATCCTGATTGGTTACATATACCGGGTAATTATTTGGATTCTATGGGTCACTTACAATATATGCCAATCTTGTCTCTCTGTATAGATGTGTGAACTGTCCACCAAAAATCGGGATCGTAGAATATGTCATGTCTAGTTGAAGTGATCCTCCAAGTTTGGCACCCCAATACCTGCATAGAAACATGCCATACTTTGTCAAAATATCGGCAACAACTACATCCATAAGAATACTCTTTACAGGAATCTGTGCAAGATTAACCACCAAATATTTTATCATACCAAGACATTTAACTTTTCTTGAATCAAAAGAATACAGATCTCAGTATGGTCTAGTAACCTCAAGACCCAATTTTTTCATAATAACTTTGGGCATTAAGTTGTGAGATGCTCTAGAATCCAGCATACAGTTATGGAGTAGGTGATCATGCACAGTCAGCATAATATAAAAAGGAGCGACAAAATTTTTGGAATTTTCAATATGAGAACCAAACATTATAGTAGGTCTATCATCTTCTAAATTAATATCAGTTGCATGACTTTTAGCATCCGAAAAATTTATCATCCTGGAATTTTTCTTTCTATACATTGGATTTTTCGCTAGTTCGACCAGAGGTATGGGAATTTTGATTTTATTAATTTTGTTTTCCAGATTGAAAATTCCAATTGTCCTTTCAGCTTCTCTGGTTGGGATTTTTGCTTCTCTTTTTTTGGGCATGTTAGTCTCGTCGCTTTGTTTCGACTATTCTTGTTTTGGAAGCTTGCATTTCAACTGTTTTTGCTTTGGAAGCTTGCATTTCAAATATTTTTCCTTTGGCAGCTTTCATTTCAGTTGTTTTTGTTTTGGAAGCTCAGGTTTCGGTGGATGGTTGAACTGCCTCATTTATTTTACTTCTCGAAAAGATCTTCTTCGGTGGATCGGTTGTATATTTTTTTATCTCTAGGCCTTAAATTATATTTCTTTTGAAGATCGGCCATTATAGAGTTGGTGATTCCTTGATAATCAGACTCTCCCAGATTATTTATGCTTTCCTCATTTCAACACAGGGGTTCTTGGTTTAAATATCTTTTGTAATCCCGTATAGTTAGGTGAGGTTCTCGTTCATGATCACTCAGATTGTTTATATCTTCATCTAACCCCTCATAGTCTTGCATATCATCACTTTTCATGAATGTTTCTATTTTAAAGGGGGTTTTGATCTTTTGGTCTTCATTTTTCACTTGTCTCTGTTGGATCTGGGGATTGGGATTCCTTTTGAAATATCTTCTAGAAAAAGGATTAGGATTAACTTGTTATAGTTCCATTCTAGAGATTTTGTTTGATAACTCTTTGATTATCTTAGCCATGTCATCCATTTTTTCCTCGGAGGACCTCCCAAATCCAGAGGGTCCTACTTGTTCTCTGAAGCATTTGGTTTCCTTGGTTCTTGTCTCAACCTTGGATTTTAGTTTACTTGATTCCATCATATTCAAATCAATTTATATGGCATCATCCTGCATCCCCGTGAGGGTAGAATATATCCTTTCCCTTAAAAGTAGGGAAAATTTGAGCTCAAACACCCCTGCGAAAGTCACTTTAGCAGTGGGTTATGAGGGTTTAACTTCTACTGGAATCTTATGATAGAGTTTGTTAAACCTCTAGGTGAATTCTAGGACTGACTTGGAATTCTTTTTCCTCAGAGCCTCAAACTCCGTCAAATAGTACAATTGGTATTTCTTTTCCCCCCACTGTCTTAAAAATGTGTTTTCTAACTCATCATAAGATCTTACGGAACCTACTCGGAGCCCCCAAAACCAGATTCTTACTTTTCCTTTGAAAGTTTGCACTAAAATTCTCGAGTAAACATCTTCATTCTCAATACCGAGGATATCATCGAATTGGTTGAAAAATTTTATGTGCTCTGTGGCAGTTAAATCTCCTTCTCCCGTGAATTTTGGTAAGTTCTTCATATAATTTTCAGGTAAATCATGAAGAATGGGAGGAAGGAACAAAGGAGCGTATCTGGATACTACCTTGGCAAAAATCCTAGGGGGTGGAGGTGGTCCTTGATCACCTCCTCCTCCACCTCCTCCAGCACCACCTCCAGTGCCAACTCCTCCGGTAGTAGCCTTTGAGAATCTAGGGAATGAAATTTGGGAATTATAGAGTGGATTTTAAAAAACTTGTAGTGACCCTTCGACTACCTCAGGATTAGGAGAAGGAGGTTTTGGAAACTGACCGTTAGGAGACAGAAAAACTGAAAAGGTTGGAAAATGGAAATGAGGATTGGGTTCTTCAGACTTAAAGGATATATAAACACGAGAACCAACAGAAGTTGAATCAGGGTATGAGGTATACTCCTCAGAGTTTTGGGGGACCGAAACCTTTATTTTGGGGACTAGCGGAATATCAATAAAAGAGGGTATCGAAAGGGATATTTTACCTTCACTAGTAAAGGGGGAATTCGAATTGGTCTCATCTTTTATCTCAGGTAAAACCAGCTCGGGATTTATGGTTTCAGCTTCAATTTTATCAGTTGATGTATCTATGAAGTGGCTTTGTGTGTAACCTTCTTGCGAGATTGACTGTTGAAGTGGAACCTTAGCATTAGTTTGCACAATTTTGGGTTGCTAAACCTTACTTGTGGATGCAGCAGTATTCTTGAGCTATCCCTTTGGTTTTAATAGATTTTTAGGATTGGATATAGGCGTAGTCTGTTGATCATCTAGGTTCTTCCTGGTCTTCTTTCTATTGAATCCATGTTTATCTATAGTGGAGTCGCCAAGTGAAAGATAAAAATTAGTCTTATTATTGTATTCAATCTTTGTTCACTATCAAAGAGAGAAACTTACCAGGTCGTTCTCCCAAGGAAAAATAACTTTGTGTCTCTATCCCCGGCAATGGCACCAAAAATATGTTGTTCCTAAGATTATCCTTAAGTCTCAAAGAATAATGTTATGCATCATGAATATAAAAGAATGTTTTGAAAGGTTATTTTTCTTTCGTTAGTTATATAATAATTAATCCTCAAATGAAACTAATGACATAACAGGACAGAGGGTGCATTTCATCGTCTAAGTCGATTTATAAAATCAAATGATATGGCAGAAAACTTACAAAAATGTTAAACAAAATGAGGCATCAATGCAAGATGAATATTACCTTGTCCATAGTAGAATAAAATCAAGAATGCATCCTTGAAAGTATATGAGATAAAGTTATCCAAGTAGCTCACGAGTTACTTATAGAAAATAAAGGGGAAAAATTGCTTGCTTATCAAACAACCGATATAATGTGACCACAGTAGTAGTAATACTAAATTGCAACCATTTACTTATCAAGGAATGACATAAAGAAAGCTAGAATTATGAGATACAGGAGAAACACATAACTCAAACTGCACAAAGTTTGAATCTTTGTCTTCACTTGTATTAATTCTCACAAAAGGAGAGTTTTATTTATTACATACGGAAAGAAGCAGCCTATGTTAAGTCTTAAAACTATGTATTTATAAAACAATTATCTCAACCCTAAGAGGTGTTGGTCACTATAATTGCTTAATTGATTTAAACAATCAAGTGATACATAAATTATCAACCCAGGGAAGTCTTTTATTTCAAAGATAACCACGCACAGTATATGCTCAATTCCAAAATCAACTTAGTGTTGTAGTAAATAAACTTATACTAATTATACTTGCTTGAATGAACTGAAGCTCTGAACTAAATCACAGGAAAGTAACTTCCCTATTGCAATTCTTTTAAAGATCAATATAAGAATCCTGGATTACATTAAAATAATACTTGCAATGGGAAAGAACAACTATTCTGCAATCAGAGAACAGGACCCTTACTCTCAAATAGAGACTTCAGTGCTAACACTCTTTTCATGAAAACAGTAATGCAGAAAACAATTAAATCTATTTAACAGAGAACAAAGCCACCTAGTTCCTTTCTTTCTAAGAAGGAGCCTTGAGCCTTATTTCTGTTTTAGCACACTTGTGAGGTTGAGGTTTATAGAGAACAAGGCAGTCTGATCCCTTCCTTTCTGAGCAGGAATCCCTAACCCAGTTCCTGGCTAACACTAATGAAAGTCTACAGAGAACAGGGTGTTTTGGTTCTTTTCCTTTCTGAGCAGGAACCCTTAACCCAATCCATGGCTAACACACTTGTAGAGGTAAATGAAACCTACAGAAGACAAGGTGTTGTGATTCCTTCATGTCTGAGCAGAAACCCTTTAACCAAATCTCTGGCTAACACACTTGCAGCAGTACATGAAACCTACAGAAGACAAGGTGTTGTGATTCCTTCCTGTCTGAGCAGGAACCCTTTAACCAAATCTCTGGCTAGCACACTTGCAGGAGTAAATGAAACCTACAGAAGACAAGGTGTTGTGATTCCTTCCTGTCTGAGCAGGAACCCTTTAACCAAATCTCTGGCTAGCACACTTGCAGCAGTAAATGAAATCTACAGAAGTCGAGGTATTTGGATTTCTTCCTGTCTGAGCAGGAACCTTTTAACCGAACCTCTAGCTAGCACACTTGCAGCAGTAATTGAATTCTACAGAGGGTATGATATTCCGATTCCTTTCTGTCTGAGCAGGAACATTTAACCAAATCTCTGCTAGCCTCATAAAATCATCACACAAGATTGCTGATAAAAATAATTACAAATTCCATTCAATTAAACTAAGGCAGAGTCAGTAGTGTTTCAGCAAAGCGGAATCCATAAAAATAGTGTTTCAGCAAACGACAGTTAAACAAAGCATGAACAGAAATTATACTAACACACTTCTAACTAATGGGTGAATCTTGTGAAGAAGGTGGGCCCTCCCTTCTCACAAGATTCCCCTGAACAAAAATCTAGAGAATGATACTCAAAGCAGTCTTATATTCATCTGTCGAAATATCACATTACAAATTGAAAGAATAGAATATGTCCCGCTTCTCTGGAGTTGCTTCAATGCCTCAAAACTTGGATATCCCGAATGGTGATTTTCTCTGATTTAAAGAGGAAATCCCTTCGATACAATAATTACAATGCATATATGAGCCTTATCCTAAATCAGATCTTCTTTCTAAACCAGCATAGGATGTCCTATTCTTACGCAATCGAATGCTATTACAGGAGTTGAATAAGATATTTTTGTTACAGCTGGTGTAATAGCTTCTTCTTCGTTGTTGCGGATGTTGTTTCAGCATCGCAATTCATGGGTTGTTTCAACCACGTGAATTGCGCTCTGACTGTGTTGACCGCTGACTGTGACGGCTTCCTTGTGTTTCAGCATCGTTATTTCTAGCGGTTTCCTCTGTTTCAGCACCTACAGCTCTGGACTGTGTAACAGCTTCATGTCTCGGCATCTACGACTCTGGACTGGTAGTGGCTCTGTGTTTCAACATCTGCATCCTCAAACTATAAGGCAACTCCGTGTTTCAGCATTTGTGACCTCGGACTGTATAGCAGCTCCGTGTTTTAGCATCAGTTATGTGTTTCAGCAACAACAACCTTGGACAGTTCTGTGTTTCAGCAATAGGCCTCAAATGCTAATCTGCAGTTTTGGACACTTATGCATTTCTAATCAATGGTTAAGTACGAGAGTGATGTAAAATATTATGCAAAACATATTAAACGTATAGTAATGAGAAGGGACGTTGTATACCTTTGAGATGATCAGATAAAGTAATAGTATGAGTCTAAATGTAGGTGATCAAGAGTATAATGGTGGCAAAAAGTATAGGCAAAAAGGTACATTGTGTGGTCCTAACAAGTGGTTGGAATTCTCATAATTCAAAAACAATAAATATTACAATATGTAAAATTTCAAGAGTTTCATTTGCATCTTCTCTGTCTCTTCGCCTGCTGGCAGAGAAATTTCTTCTTCTTGTCCTCTAGCTCGAAAATAGTTGGCCTCTAATCATGACCTTTGAAAATGGTATGTACATGTTGTCTCATTTCTTTCCATATGTGTTGGATTTCATTTGTTTGACACACTGAACACATCTACCTATAAACTACATCACTAACCTGGAAGGTTCTATTGTGTCGTTTGCCTCAAAAGTTTATAGCTTATTCTTTATATTAGGCAACTTATCCCTCATTTTCCTTGCTTCCAAAGATATAGCCTGTAGCTGTAAACTAGGATTGACTATCCACTTATTAATCTGGATAAGGTAAATTTGTTTCAATTGTTGGATTGTCGTCTGGGCTTCTTCCATGCTTGTGTTGTAATTAAGTTGATTTTTTTCTATATAAATTTTCCCCAGGGCCTCAGAGATACTATCTCCTTCAACGTCCAATGACTCTTTGTCAAGTGAAGACAATGCTTCTTCACAAACTATCTTTACTTCCCCGGCTAATCTTTTCCTTTCAGCCAGATTCACCTCCCAGGTCTTCAATATTATGTCGCCTTGAGTTTTCTCTAAAAGAGACAATCGAGAGACCCTAGATACTCCATATTTTTCTATTGATAAAACGGCCTCCTAGAATGTATCTCAATCTACATTGGCCTCTCTCTCCCTAATATTAATGTTATTTAGAGAATGGTCTGTCGCTCGATAACATTTGTGAATAGCTTCTACTTCAGTAAAAAGGTTTTGTTGGGATAATTCTAGCCTCTTGTGTACCTCCAATGCCTGGGCCTGGAAAACTACCATATCCATTGTCATGCTCTCAGTCAATTTTATTTTAGTTGTAGTTGTTTGACCAACTCTCCCTATTGAATGGCTAGTTCTCTACTTGCCTGGGGATTTTTATGCATTTCATCAAGATTGATTTTGAGTTGTTGAATTTCATGTCTATCACAAGCTCTGATCTGCTCAAAACCCTTATTCATCTCATTTCTAACTTCTTGTTCTGTGGCCTTCATCTGGCTTTGCAACTGCCTTGCAAATTGATCTCTATGCTTCAATTGTTCTGCTATAATCTTAACTGAATACTGATTTGTCGTGGCAAAAGCTCCCAATGAGCCTGCCATTTTCGTGGCGAATTTTGCCTCCTCTAAGGCATGTCCATCATACAGAACTCTGTGTCTCTTGAAAATTGCACCCTCCTTTTGGTGCATTTCTCTTTTTACTATATCCCTCCTCTTCTTGTTGAAGAATAAGTCGAAAGGGGGAATTTCTTCAACTGAAATAGGAGTAAGGTATTCTATAAATATGACTTCAGCATTTGGGTTCCCCTGATTGGATTATAAAGGTGTGACTGATTTGATAGGGTTGTTGATCTCGATGGATTGTTGTTTCCCTGTTGTTTTAGTAGCTGATTTGTCTAGTGTGGATGGTGATTTTTCTTGCCCCTTTTTTATCAAAGCTTCAACTTGAGCTTTCGTTTGATCATCTGGTGGATTTGTCAATGCAGTATCACCCTTCTGTGTCAAAACATCAGTTTTTTCCGCATTTCCTTGAGAATCCTATTTACTAGAGTTCCATGTTTCTAAAATCTAGGTCGCAACCTTATGTGTAGATGGAGATGTCGAGGCATCTCCTTGTAGGACTTTAGGTAGACTATTTCTTTAGTGTCTTTGAAAACTATAAAACTTGGCTAATTTGTCTAGAGCCATAGTTTGAAATCGACTCAACACTTCCTTATAAGATGTTTCTCCTCAGAATATGTCATCCTGTGGGGAATCGCCAAGCTCGTATCTCTTTAGATTTTAAAGAGCCATGTGATTTCCCATGATATTCTTGGGATCATGTTTATTGAATTCAATATTAACAAGTTTAATGTCTTCTAGGGCCACGGCCTCTACCTTTGGGTGGCCAAAATCTAACAGTGAGAACATACCAACCTACAAAGGAAAGGTGGGCCATACCTTTTTCTGAATTGCCTTTAGTTCCTTATTGATTCCCCCTAACACATTTTGATGTGCTACCTCTCGGCACACCAATCGATCTGGTAGAAAAATTGGTGAGGCATGAGGAGGAATGGAACATCTAAAAACCCTCATGTAAGAGAAATGTTCCTCAATGTACCAATCCACTTTCTTTCCCAGGTTGGTCACTATCTTGTTTGAAATCCTGGGAGGTGGGAAAGCGTATATAGCAATATGCATTGGCACCACCACATAGTTGTAGATTTTGTAGGAGAAATATTTTTCTTTATCCTCCCATAGCTTGGAGTGATAGAAATGTATTGGTCCAGCGTTGGTCGAAGTCCAACTCCGGCCCATCAAAGGAAATGGCGTCATAAAACAAACGACATCCATAATCTATGTTGACATGTAAAATGGGGAAGGTTTCCCTTTGGCTTTCAATGACTGATATTCTGTGATTTGCCCGACCAAATTGTCCGACAATATTTTGGCCCAATCGAAGGAATACTCCTCTACTATTGTATGCATGATTGGTACCCATGGTAATAAGAAATGAGCAGAGTTTTCCTTCCCAAAAATTCTACATAACATCATGGCTACATACATCATGTGAGGTTCTAATGATGCAATAGCATATATGCCATGGGTTTCTTCTCTAAATTTGTCAGGATGTGAGCACCAATCCTTGATCAAGTCAGGTAAGTTATTTCCATATTGTGTGCATTATTTTTTGTCGAAGTTCATTAGGAAAGTGGAATTCTAAATGTAATTGGAAACTGAGGATAATTTGTACATTACCTGGAAAAGCTCTGGTTGGAAATACTCAACTGGAACTTTTTGTGAATTGCAGATGCTCCTGGCCGAGAGGTCAATGTTCTCCAATGCCCAACCAATTATATAATTATAAGGCATGATCCTAGGCCACGTTGCTATTTTATGTAGCTTTGATTGAGCAACATACTTGTATCTTGTATCCTGGGTTTCAATCACCTCGTCGCTTGAATCATCTGGGAAGCTGATCAATTCATATTGTAGAATATCAAATACATGTTTCTATGTTTTCACGGTATCTATGGTTCTGGATGAAGTGTCTGAGAGAACATCGGTGTTTGGGCTCGAGCTTTCACTAACCTCTTTAATTATTTTTCGTGGAGCCGTGATATCACGAGCTCATAACTCTGTTACCTGTTACAAGAAATACGCAAACTTCTTATTTTGCTCAAACTTGATTTTTTGCGAGATTGCTATTAGAATTCAAACTCCAACATAGTTATTCACCTTAATTGCATCGATTTTATAAATACCTTTAGAGACGATGTATTCACTTTCTTTAATGAAAATATTTAGGTGGTGATCTGTGATCTTATTTGGAATCATTGCCATAGATCTGTTATTAATGACATTAATGTTTGGCAGTTCGGGATCGGGAGGTTTTATAGATTAAATTTGAATTTACCCGAACTATGATTCAACGAAAAATTAACACGAGATAATAGTGTTTAACTCGTTAACTAATCATGTTTAACCTTAATTCTTTTCAGGCTTTCGGACCTCAGGATACCCGATAATAACTTGAGATATGATTTCTGAAACTCAAAATCGTACAAGGATTAATTAATTTCTAATTGTATTTGATATTTAATTAATCCTTCTTAACGCTTAAGGCATTTCGGGAGTTTGCGCTTTGTAAATTTAGAATATGATAGATGGCGAATGCCCGAACTCCGAAAGAGAGAAACTACTATTTGATTTTTCAATTGGGTTTTAGTTTCTTTTTAGGTATTTATCATTTCATGTGTCAGAAAATTAACCTTATAGACGCTTTGACCGGCCACTACTCGTAATGATGTGTCAAATATTATGAAGGTATATGTGTACTATGACTAAGACCCTTTAAACACTTTTCAGATATCAGGACTTTGGAGTTGCTACATGGTGAAACACCCAAAGCGCGAAACTCTGAAGCCCGAAACATAGAAGCAGTCTCTAGAGGCTTGACCTTCTTAACATTCAGGCGGCTCCAAAACATTCAGAAAAAAGGGATCGTTTGATCGATGGGAGAATTGGATTGAAAATGGACCTCGTGTACACCTTAAGGCTAAAAATTAAAAATGATTTATCACTTGGAGATCGAATTCTGAGATGAAGTAAAAAGAATAGTGTAAAGCTTCAGGCTTATAGTTTTAAAATTGTTCCAACATATAGGAAATCATGTGAACTTAGAGATTCAACAACCCATATGGGCAGAGTAGGTTGACCACACTCCATATGAGGATGGAGGTGCTAACTGGTATCAACAGATGCTCACGGGATCTCTTGATCGACAATTTCGACTGTGGTGAGTGGCATACTAGATCCATAAGATTCGACATCCTCAGGACGAGGTGCCACCCAAGGATAGAAATACTTGAGGGATCCATTGTTAAAAAAATATATCATATTGATTGAAACAATATTCGTAGTATGAGGTGGTGGGGGAAGGTGAAATATTATGATGAGTGAAGGATATTTAAAAATATCTACACCTACACTCATATAATACTGTTGGAGATCTGGATTTATGAGCGGAACAAACTGACTAACAAACTGAATACAATAACACATAGATAAAGAGAAAAACAACAAATATCTAGTGAACAATAACTTCTATTGAATAAATGAAATAGCCTGAAACTGTAAAACTGTAGAACTGAAACCAAATTGCTCGAATGGTGGTAGCTATCGCAGAGAAGAGATTTGATTTCTACGCACATCCATCCAAGAAGAATGATTACAATGAGGCTCCAGAGGACTTTTTAAAATTACTCATGAATTCCAAAACCCTAGACATCCAAAAACCTAAATCTAGGAGATGAAACGCCAAAATTTATGTGGGCCCCGCTGGGTAAGTTGGTACCTCAACTTCCCGGGGTCGTAAATTTTGCATACGACCTCCATTTTAGGCGCATGATATCCCGTTGCAAAGGTTTTTTCGAGGACTACACATAATGTCATCAAATTTTGACTATGTCTACAGTATGACTGTGGCAAGCCAAAAAACATTTTTCAGGGCCCCAAAACGGCCCTCGATGTATAGAAAGATTTTTTGACATGAAAACTTTCAAAATAAGCCAGTTGGATTAATTGGGAAGACACCAATATCCACCTGAAATATTTGTAGGGATTCATACAACCCTAGAAGTGTACAACGTGGTGAACTAAAAATTGTCAAGAGGAGCTAGTTGGAACAGGTGGGTGGACACCAATATCCACCTGGATTACTTGGGTATCACCAAAAAACGATACATTACACCTCGCATTGGATCCAAGGTATGGGGTACAAAACATGATTTTATCGATCATCACTATTTTCCCTTGATGAGGTAAGCGTAAGACCCTAAATACCTATGAGACAAATGAAGTCATCTTTTAGAACCAAGTGTGTTCGAGTAACAATTTGTACTCAATAGGGGCATCGAAGACCTCCACAACAACAAAGACAGTATTACCACCTGACTCAATAGGTAAGGCAGTGATTATCCCATGGGGATAGAACATATGTCCATGGAATGATTTCAACAATGTTCTAGAAGTGTCAAGCTTAGGATATCCAAGGGCCTTCCAAAAATACATAGATATGATACAAGTGGAGGCTCCTTCATCAATCACAGTGCGAAGGAATTTTTTTCCCATCGTTCTCACTTTGAAATGGACAACAATTTTATGGGAAAGGATATGATTAAACGGATCATAATCAAATATTGTCAAACTTGAATCTGAGGGATCAACCCCACCTATGGCAGACAACAAGTATTTTCACTGTATAGGGAAGATTTGGATAATTTCAAGCGCGGACATGGAAGAGGGTGCGTGGGATAAGTATTCCACATTATTGTAGCTATGGGTGGCCTGTGTAGTTGGATTTTGTGTCATTCATCGAAGAACTCCCTTAATAGGACAAATTAGTGTGTCAAAGGATGGATTCTCAATCTAAAGAGGGCCACTGGGTTGTGAATAATATGTCGATTCATGAAGAGCATGAGTAGGCTCAGAATTTTCATAGTTCTTGGCTCGATTATGAAATTTGATCATCTAGTCACACATGAAACTATGGAATTTGAGTAAGACCCATCATGTTGAGGGGTACCTTCCATGCCTCCTTACGGAGGGGCAATATTTGTTTCAACCATGTGTTGAGGTTGAGGGGGAAAAGGATGATTTAGGAAAGTGGGTTGTTGGGGGCCTCTTTGCTTATCCAAATACCCATGGATCTTATCCTTCCTAGAAAAATGATGAGCAGGGTGGTACTCCCCAAAAATCATGTAGGGGAACCAACTCTTCTTTTTCTCTTTTGCACCCCCTTCATTGTTTTGGGAGGGAGTGTTCCCTTGCTTTGTGTTGGAATTTTTCTTTTTACTCCTCTTCTTCTTTCCTCCAGGTTATTGAGGATTCTTTGGTTGCATGGATTTCACTAAATTCACCTCGGAGGTATGAGTGGGGACTATTTCATTATTAGCATTAGAACCAGTAGTTGATGGTTTTGACAAGATAGACATGTGACCCATCTAGACAGCTAACTAGCCCATAGAGGCATCGGAAACAAAACCCACCACACCATCGACATGGTGTTCTAGGTTTGGATTTTTAGGATCTATCAATGGCCTAGGAGCATATGATATAATATGATAAAGAGTTCCCTACTAAGAGTAAATCAAATCCAAGTGTTTGGAACACATGATGGCTTGCTCCTCGGTGTCCACCATGACCATAGCCATGTATTTGGCAATGGGTGGTAGGAGGGATTTTGTGAATCACTACATTAGGATTTTGTCTAAAATATAGGTCCTTATCATCCTACGTCTTTGCCTCCAATCATGTATATGATCATAAACATGAGTGGAAATATCATGTCGTAGAGATGTCAATAGATTTGTTCCAATATCATATCGTATGGGAAATTGGTAATCCATTCAAAATGCCATCTCCAATTTGTTAAAAATATTGAAGGAAGTACCTCTAAGTCAATGTACCATTTTACGACACTTCTAGTCAGGGGTGTTTGGAAAAGACGTAGCCTCACACTAGCATCCATAAAAGAATTGGATTAACACCATAAATGATTTGCCATTATATACATGGAGGGGTATTCTCTCAGTTTTCCATCAAATTTGGGCATGTCTGATGGTAGCTTCGTAGGAATGACCGACCATGAAGAGTTATGGGAAATAGGGTCCTTTTTCAAACACTCCAAATCAAGAAAGTATTGCATTGCAAGGAAAGGAAACGACATATGAGAAAATGAATATTGGGAGGAAAATTATGCTCATGAAGTCCTGAATGAACCTTGTGGTCCCCCTATGTTTTTGTTGTCGGAGGGTCATGGTGTTCTAGAAGGGTAAATTCCCCCAGGGATGGTGGCACTTCTAGGAGCATGATTTCTCCTAGGAATAGATGTTCGCCCAAGGGGATTTCTCTCGGAGGTAGGTGTAGACCCAAAAAGAAAAGTATTCATAAACTTAGTCCCATGAAATAACCCCACAAGACCAAAGGTATTAATAAAGGGAAAGCCTCCCCATTGTGAAAATTTTCCCCCAATAGACATGCCCCTAGGGAAAGGTGTGTTAACCCATGGGAATTTAAACCCTCCTGACATACTACTTCCCCCATCCTAACTAGGGACAACCCCAAAACCACTAGTAATATTCCATCAAAAAGGTAAACCAACACCTAACAATTTCGAGTCGCTCATAGAAATAGTGGATGTGGAAGGAAATTTGTCACCCATGATAAAACCAAGGCTTGACCCCCACCGAAATAATATCCATATGTAGGAATCAAAATGTATGGGATGGGCATAGGAATGCTCAATATAATAACGGATGGAAACAAAGGTATGACCAGTACGAAGAAGAGAAACCATGCTTAATTGTGGAATAATGATATGAAGGACAATGAATTTTTTAGATAAACTATCCTATATGGATAGTTCTTGTCATTCCATTTCCATTGGTATGTGGAACTTCACATAACTCCTCACTGTTAGAGAGTTATGGCCATGAGAAGTTGGAGACCCCAGGTTTGGGTAATGGACCCAAGTTTGTTTGATGGATAACGGTAAAATTTATGATATATTTTCATATAATACTATTATATATGGATAGTGCATGTCATTCCATTTCTGGTGGTATGTGGAACGTCACATAACTCCTCACGGCTTGAGAGTTATGGCCTTACGAAGTTGGAGGACCCTCATATGTCATCTAAAAGCCCCAAAAGGTCAAAGTAGTCAAAGTGGTTTAAGAGATTTTAAAAGGTAAATAATAAAGTGAATTAATGAGTGTATTATAATTCAAAGTGAATACAAAATAAATTATTTCAATAATAAATTTAATGGAGAAAATAGAAGTGGGTTAACCCTAAAATAAGGAAAGTGGGACCAAGTGACCTAGAAGATGTTTTTAAGGAAGCTACTTGGAGAGTATAAATAAGAGGCAAGGCTCTCTCATTTTAATCACACTTGAGCATATTGAATATATATAGGTCTATGAGGTAACCAAGGATATCTAATCCGAAATTCTAAGGGAAGGTGAAGAAAAGAAGGCCGAAATGCAAGGAAGGATAAATTCTTTTGATTGTGCTTTCTAAGGTATGTTATTTACAGGTCATCTCACCATTTTCGCTATAACATTTTTTATATAATGGTTCAGACCCTTAAATTTCTATTTCATTGAGAAAACATATCCAATTATATTTTGTAAAAAATTCATCTTGTGGGTCATTGTAGTTTTGGAGCTACACTCCGTGGAAAATAGGGTTTGTGGCTAGTCCTGAAACTAGTCAAAAACAAGTGTTTAGGGTAAAAACGTCATAACTTATTCATAATAGATCAAAATTCAGTGACACAAAATGTGTTGGTTAGGGTATAGTTTTTATTATGTTTTGTAGTATCTTCATATCAATTCAACAAATATTTCATGTGGGGCATGCTCTACAAGGTCTCTCTCTAGAATAAGCCAGAATTCAGCAAGGTATGCCATTTTTTCTATAACTCCTTTTCTGAGAGGATCCAAGCAGTCAAACCTGGAGTAATTGCATAAAAAACACTGAAAAACATTGTGTATGAGTTTCAGATATTTATACATTATAGTTTTAAATTTATGATTACTTCAAGTTAGCGTTGTTGACTAATCTGAAACTAGGCATGTGAGACTAAAGAAAAGTTTGATGAAAATGCTAGTCTCTTGGTGTTGAAGTTAAGGAAGGTTTACAAGAATGTGATCATATGCACTAGGTCTATTATAGAGCTACAAATCAGATTTGGATGATGAAATTGATGAGGGATTTTGGTTGAGGTACATGTTGAGTACATGGTTGAGACAAGTAGTTGATGAGTTGGCACATACATGAGGTGTATAGTTGATAATGTTGGTACATATTGATGATTCATAGTTGATGAGTAGTTGACACATGATTGGTACATACTTGGTACATGGTTGGATGAACTTGTTTATGGTGCAGGTTTATTAGAGGTTATTTGGTACAGGTTGGTGCATGGTTAATGCACTTGTTTATGGTACAGGTTGATTACAGGTTGAGGTACAGGTTGATGCATGGCTAAGATTTATTGGTATAGGTTTACAGTGGTATATCCCACAGTGACAGGTTGACAGTGGTTCCATCATTCTACTTCTACTTCAGGGTGGTAGGACGGGGCAAGGACAGGTGGTTGTAGCCACCTTTCAATTGTAGCCGAAGAAGATAGGGGGTTGTAGCCTCCTTCTAGTTGTAGCCAAAGAATTGGGGAGTTGGAGCTTCCCTCAGGTTGTAGCCTGAGAAACTAGGGGGTTGGAGCCTCCTTCCAGTTGCATCTGGAAAACAAAGGAAGTTGGTGCTTCCAATTAATGTAATTATTCAAGACACATAAGAAAAAGCATTATGTGGTTTTCTCCTGATTTGGGTTTCCACATAAAACATTGGTGTACTGTGTATGTCTCTGTTTTTTCATTTGTTCATTTCTTATTTACTCTGCAGTTATTGTATGATAATGCTTCATTGATATAACACTTATATTATATGGTTAAAAAGGATTAAATTTCTCTATTATTGATTC
>ML780186.1:70488-84537 GCA_009831015.1 Picea engelmannii | reverse complement strand
CCGTAATCCAACAATTGGTATCAGAGCAGGTTCCTTCAAAAATCTGTTTAACCATTGAAAGGTAGATCATGGAGAGTACCAACTCATATAAAAATGGAATACCACAGTTTGATGGAAAGAAGTATGATTTTTGGAGCATAACGATGAGAACATATATACAGGCACAGGGATTTCAAGTTTGGCAATCAATTGTAGATAGATACACAGCACCAGCAGTTCCACCAACAAATGAAAAAGAAGTAAAACTCGGTGAGAATAATTCCAAAGCCACAAATGCACTTTTGAATGGTCCCAGTGATACGGTATTCACCAAAGTTGCACACTGTAAATCCTCTAAAGAGATTTGGGACAAGATTCAAAATATTTATGAAGGAGATACAAAAGTCAAAGAAGCAAAGCTTTAGACTTACAAAGGTCAGTTCAAACAACTAAAAATGAAGGAAGATGAACATATCACATCCTACTTCTTACAAGTCGATGAAACAGTGAATGCAATCATAGTACTGGGAAAAGAAATTGAAGAATCTGTAATTGTTCAAAAGATACTAAGATCTCTTCCTATGAGATTCAACCCTAAGATATCAACACTAGAAGAAATATCGGATATGGACTCAATAAGCATGGACGAATTGCATGGAATCTTCATAGCATATGAAGTGAGAACTGAGCAGAAAAATCTAGATGTAAAAGAAGTAGCCTTCAAGGCATCCAAAATGTCAAAGAAAAATAAAAAGGAACAAGAATAATATAGAAGAAGCAATGACACCTCGGAAGATGATGAAGAAGTGGCCAACTTTGTCAAAAGACTGAACAAGGGAACCAACAGTAGGTATAGAGGTAAGCTCCCTTTAATTTGTTTTAATTGTGATGGTATTGGTCATTTTGCTAACAAATGTACTCATAAGAAAAATAGAAATGATGAAGGTTACTCAAAAGGAAAACACACATATAAATGCAAAATAACTACAAAGAAAGTTTTCAAGAAAAGATTATACACCAAAGAAGACATCTCATCATCAGATGAAGATGAAGTCAGTGACAATGAGACAGGAAGAGTTCTATTCATGGCAGTAAAAGACTCTAACAAAGAAGACTCCGAAGAAAAATATGAAGAAGCCAAAGAAGAATGTGAAGAAGTCAAAGAAGAAATTGAAGAGGCAAAAGTTGACTATCGAGAAGAACTAATGTGTTCTGTAGAAGTTATCAGAAGAGAAAACAAGAAAAACAAGAAACTGCAAGCAAAACTAGACAAGAAAAATGACACTCAAGAACTAGAACAAATGATCACAAAATTGAAGGTTCAAATAAAAGAAGATAAAATAATTGAAGAAGCACTCAAAGAACAACCAGAAGAAAAGGACAAGATCATTGGAAACTTGGAAGCAGAGGTTGTCACACTAAGAAATGATATTCAAAAAAAAAATATGTAGAATAGCTCAAAAGTTTTGGATGACATTATCAACTGTAAAAAATCTCATCTTGACAAGTCCGAACTTGGATACAATCAGACAAAAAAGGGATCAAGCTCTAAAACAACATAGCAAGAAACAAATCCAAAGAACTATGTAGAAACAATCAAAGAGGATAGGAAGATATACAAGGAAGATTATAGGGACACTTCTCCACCAAGAAGATTCAGATTTCAAAATCAACAACAAACAGATAGGCCTCAAGAAGAAGAAGGATTCATAAGAGCACCTTCTTTCAGAAGATATTCAACTCCCAGGTATCAAACTATATTTTTTGGTTTTTGTTATGCATGTAATAATTTTGGACATAAATCTGTGAATTGCAGAGCTAACAACAGGAACAGTAACAAATTTGAGATTTAGACACAAAGGGATCATTCAAGGAGACCTAGTGACACACAAAGAAGAAGTTATAACAGGTTTGAAACTTTGAACACTAACGTGGAATGTTACAAATGTAAAAATTTTGGACACATGGCCAAGGATTATAGAATGACAATCCCTCCTAAAGAACCTCAACAGAATAACAATAGTCACAAACAAGAACCTTATAAAATGACATGGATAAGAAAGCATGATTAGTATAACAATGAAGAATGCACAGTCGCTCTACAAGATAAGTAGAAGAAACATGGTTGGTATGTTAACAGTGGATGTTCAAAACACATGACAGGTGATAAATACAAATTTCTTACATTACGAAAAGAAAAAAATGGATCAGTCTCCTTCGGAAATGATAATTCATCCAAAATCATTGGAGAAGGCACAGTTTATATTGGGAACAAGAATGAAAAGGCACAAAATGTTCTACTAGTAGAAGATATGAAACATTATCTTCTAAGTGTGAGTCAAATGTGTGACCAAGGTCATAAACTTACTTTCGATTCAGAAAAGTGTGAGATAAGAAAATAAGGTTCAGGGAAATTGGTCGGTACAACTGCAAGAACTTCAAACAACATATATTTGTTAAGTGAAATTGGAAATAAAAAGTGTTTTCTAGGAAAGAAAGATGAAAGTTTTATATGGCATAGAAGAATGGGTCACATGCATTTTGATAACCTTGTCAAAGTCAGCAACAGAGAAGCAGTCAGAGAAATGTCCTAGATCATGAAACCAACCAACACTTTATGCAAGCATTGTCAACAAGGAAAGAAAACAAAGACCAGGCTAAAATCAAAGGAATATTCAACAACAAGACCACTGGAAACTATGCCCACTGATCTAGTTGGACTAACTACAACAAAGGGCTTAAAAGGTGAAAAATATTTTATGTTATTAGTTGATGATTATACAAGAATGACTGTAGTTTTCTTTCTCAAGAAAAAGTCAGAATATTTTGAAAACTTCAATATATACAAGGAAATGGTTGAAAATGAGATGGATTCAAGAATAAAATGTTTGATATCTGATAATGGAGGAGAGTTCACTTCAAAGGAATTTATGGACTATTATATCAGTCATGGAACAAAAAGGCAATTCTTCATTGCTAGGACACCTCAACATAATGGAATTGTTGAAAGAAATAATAGGACAGGACAATAAATGGCTCGAACCATGCTAATGGATTCGAAATTGACATATATATTTTGGACACAGCCAGTGCATACATAAGTTCACATTCAAAATAGAGTAATGCTCAGAAACAACACTGATAAAACTCCCTAAGAGCTATGGAAACGAAGACCAACAAATGTGAAGCACTTCAGAGTTTTTGGAAGCAAATGCTACATCAAAAGAGAAGATGGAAAAATGGGAAAGTTTGACTCTCATGTGGACAAAGGAATACTTGTTAGTTACTCAAGTACAAGGAAAACATACAAGTGTTACAATCTAAGATTGAACAAAGTTGTGGAAAGCATCAATGTAACAATTGATGAAATAGGTAGACCAGAATCAAAGGAAGAAGAAAACAAATCAATGGAACAACTTTTCAAAGAAGAAGATGAAAAAGAAGTAGAAGAGGAAGATGAAGATGAAGAGAATCCAACAGAAGAACAAGAGCAAGTTCAGAAAGTATCTCCAAAGACACCTAGCAAATGAGTACAGAATAATCATCCTTCAGATCAGATTATTGGAAACAAAGATGCAGGAGTTGAGACTAGAAGAAAAATCCATTCACCAGAACAAACACACCTAACACTCTTATCTACAATTGAACCAAATTGATTTGAAGAAGCCAACAAGGATGAATTTTGGAATAAGGCCATGGCTGAAGAATTGGATCAAATAGAGAAAAATGACACTTGGGAATTGGTTCCAAGACCAAAGAATAAGAATGTGATCGGCACAAAATGGGTTTTTAGGAATAAATTGAATGAATATGGACATGTTACAAGGAACAAATCTATATTGGTATGTAAAGGATATGCACGGATTGAAGGAATCGACTTTGAAGATACATTTGCCCCAGTTTCCAGAATGGAAGCAATCTGTTTACTTTTAGCTTATGCATGCTCCAAAAATGTTAAAGTATATCAGATGGACATAAAACCATCTTTTCTGAATGGGGAACTTGAAGAAGAAGTCTACATTGAACAACCAGAAGGATTTCAGTTGTCAGAGAACACAGACTATGTATGTAAATTAAAGAAGGCCTTGTATGGTCTAAAACAGGCTCCTAGAGCATGGTACTCTAGACTGGATAAGTATCTGCAGCAGGCAGGGTTATAAAAAGGAAATGCATATAGAAACCTCTACATCAAGGTAAGTAAAGGTAATATTTTATTAATTGAAGTTTATGTTGATGATATTATTTTTGGTAGTGATGATGACAGGCTAAGCCAGAAATTTGCAAAAGACATGCAGAACAAATTTGAAATGTCATTACTTGGAGAACTATCCTTCTTTATGGGACTTCAGATACATCAAAGCAACCAAGGAATTTTTATTTCTCAAACCAAGTATATCAGAGAAATTATAAAGAGGTTCAGAATGGAAGATTGCAAACTAGTTATCACTCCCATGAAAACCAATTTTAAGTTGAGAAAAGATGATGATTCGAAGTCTACATATCAGAGGAAATACAAGTCAATGATTGGCATCCTACTATATGTGGCAGCATCCAGACCAGATGCAATGCAAGAAGTTGGAAAGGTGGCACACTTTTAAGCAGCACCAAAGGAATCACATGTATTAGCAGTAAAGAGGACTTTCAGATATCTCAAAGGAACAAAAGAGTTTGGATTATGGTATCCAAAAGGAAAATATCTATCACTTATTTCCTACACAGATGCAGATTGGGCAGGTTGTATTGATGACCGACGAAGCACCAGCGGAGAAACATTCTACTTAGGTGAGTGGTTGGTATCATGGATAAGAAAGAAACAATCATCAGTATCTCTATCTATAGTTGAGGCAGAGTATATTGCAGTAGCAACATGTTGTACACAGGTTATTTGGATGAAACAAACTTTGACAGATATACAGGTTGAGTATGATGAGCCCATTCCAATATATTGTGATAATACAAGTGCCATATGTATCTCAAAAAACCCGGTGATGCACTCCAAGACGAAGCACATTCCAATCAAGTATCACTTTCTATGGGAACAAGTTGGAGAAAAGAACATCATAATTGAGTATGTGGGAACAAAAGAAAAAGTGGAAGACATCTTTACAAAACCACTTCCACGGGAAGCCTTTGAATATCTTCACCAAAGACTTGGAGTTATTTCTACTCCAAAATGAATTCTTTTTGAATTCTTTTTGAATTCTTATCTTATATGTCTTAGATGTACACGAGGAAGAATCATAAGAAGACATTTTAGTCAGGGGGAGCATCCCAGGATGGAAAGATACCTTTTCCATTGATGACAAAGGGGGAGAGATTTATCATATGCAAAGGATAGAGGCATGGTTCCAGGGGGAGCAGATTTATTAGATGCAGAGGACAGAGGCATGGTTCCAAGGGGAGAAGATTTATCAGATGCAGAGAACAGTGGAAAATTTATCATATACAGAGGATAGAGGCATGGTTCCAGGGGGAGCATGAGTGATATGATTAAGTATTGCATCAGAGTGTTGTCATCAATGCCAAAGGGAGAGATTGTTGATTAAGGTTGGTTGTCATTGATGTCAACCCTTGAAAAAATCCCTGCAACACAAATGTTTGGGTAATGGACCCAATATTGTTTGATGTAAAGATCACTCATTATTGTCTTGTCATGGTTGATAAGAAGTAAATATGGATGAACTCCAAAGTGGTCCCCTTATGGTGAAAGCCCTCACAGGAAGACGCTTTGTAGAGTAAGAGAACTCATGATTAATTGTGGAATAATGATATGAAGGACAATAAATTTTTCAGGTAAACTATCCTAGATGGATAGTTCTTATCATTCCATTTATGGTGGTATGTGGAACGTCACATAACTCCTCACTGTTAGAGAGTTATGGCCATGAGAAGTTGGAGCCCAAGTTTGTTTGATGGATAACGGTATGACTTATAATATATTTTCAGATAATAATATTCTATATGGATATTACATGTCATTCTGTTTCTGGTGGTATGTGGAACGTCACATAACTCCTCACGGTTTGAGAGTTACGGCCTTATGAAGTTGGAGGACCCTCATATGTCATCTAGAAGCCCCCAAAGGTCAAAGAAGTCAAAGTGGTTTAAGAGATTTTAAAAGGTAAATAATAAAGTGAAGTAATGAATGTATTATAATTCAAATTGAATACAAAATAAATTATTTCAATAATAAATTTAATGGAGAAATTAGAAGTGGATTAACCCTAAAATAAGGAAAGTGGGGCCAAGTGACCTAGAAGATGTTTTTAAGGAAGCTACTTGGAGAGTATAAATAAGAGGCAAGGCTCTCTCATTTTAATCACACTTGAGAATATTGAATATCTATAGGTGTATGAGGTAATGAAGGATATCTAAGCCAAAATTCTGAGGGAAGATGAAGAAAAGAAGGTTGAAATGCAAGGAAGGATAAATTCCTTTGATGGTGCTTTCTAAGGTATGTTATTTACAGGTCATCTCACCATTTTCTCTATAACTTTGTTTCTATAATGATTCAGACCCCAAAATTGTTATTCCATTGAGAAAAAATATCCAATTATCTGTGGTAAAAAAACCATCTTGTGGGTCATTGTATTTTTGGAGTTACACTCCGTGGAAAATAGGGTTTGTGGCTAGTCCTGAAACTAGTCAAAAACAAGTATTTCGGGTAAAAAATTCATAACTTCTTCATAAAAGATCAAAATTCAGTAAAACCAAATGTGTTGGTTAGGGTACATTTTTTATTATTCTTTGTAATAGTTTCAGATCAATTCAATAAATATTATGTGTGGGGCACGCTCTACAAGGTCTCTCTCTAGAATAAGTCAGAATTCAGCAAGGTATGTCATTTTTACTATAACGAATTTTCTGAGAGGATCTAAGTAGTGACCACCTGGAGGACTTGCATAAAACACACTGAAGAACATTGTGTATCAGTTTCAGGTATTTATACATTACAGGTACAAAGTTATGATTACTTCAAGTTAGGGTTGTTGACTAATTCAAAACTAGGCATGTGAGACTAAAGAAAAGTTTGATGAAAATGCTAGTCTCTTGTTGTTGAAGTTACAGAAGGTTTGTAGGAATGTTATAATATAAACCAGGTCTATTACAAAGATACAAATCAGATTTTGATGATGAAATTGATGAGGTATTTTGGTTGAGGTACATGTTGAGTACATGGTTGAGACAAGTAGTTGATGAGTTGGCACATACATGAGGTGTATAATTGATGATGTTGATACATATTGATGAGTCATAGTTGATGAGTAGTTGAAACATGATTGGTACATACTTGGTACATGGTTGGATGCACTTTTTTATGGTACAGGTTGATTACAGGTTATTTGGTACAGGTTGGTGCATGGTTGATGCACTTGTTTATGGTACAGGTTGAGGTACATGTTTATGCATGGTTGATGCATGGTTCAGATTTATTGGTAAAAGTTTACAGAGGTATATATCACAATGAAAATTTGGCAGTGGTTCCATCATTCTACTTCTACTTCAAGGTGGCAGGATGGGGCAAGGACAGGTGGTTGTAGCCACCTTCCAGTTGTAGCCGAAGAACATAGGGGGTTGTATCCTCCTTCTGGTCATAGCTAGAGAATTGGGGAGTTGGATCTTCCCTCAGGTTGTAGCCTAAGAAACTAGGGGTTTGGAGCCTCCTTCCAATTGCATATGGAAAACAAAGGCAGTTGGTGCTTCCAATGAATGTAATTCTTCAAGACATATAAGAAAAATCATTCTATGGTTTGCTCCCCATTTGGGTTTCCACATAAAACACGGGTGTACTGTGTATGTGTATGTTTGTTCATTTCTTCATTGCTTATTTACTCTACAGTTATTGGATGATAATTCTTCATTGATATAACACTTGGATTGTATGGTTAAAAAGGATTAAATTGTTCTATTACCGATTCACCCCCCCTCTCTATAATCCAACACTCCCTACATTCCCCGATGCGACCTTTTTCTTGACTCATGTGTTAGAGGATCTTCATGAGACATCAGTTGCAAAAATCGCTTTTCACTCTTTAATGACTCTAGGTTTCATTTTGGTGTCCTTGAAGAGTTTACTCTACAATCCTATTCCAAGGCCCTAAAACTAGCTAATGTTGGTTCACTAGCAAAGAAAATATTCTAATTGATTTTAATTTATGAATCTTTTCTTAAGGTTGTTTTTATGTCAAAGGGAAACAAATGAAACTTTTATGGTATTTACTCTTGACCAAACCAAATCAATGTAAAAATAACAATGCACTTGTTTGATTCGATGAATTCTATCTATGGGAGGGAAAAGAGATATTTTTTTTTAGACACTTCAAAATGAAATCTCAAACACCAAGCAACCATGCCAATAATTCTTATCCAAAATTATTTAAAAGAACTAAAACCAAACACTTCACTAATGCACAATTTGTTCCTAATGCTTCAAAATATTCTAAGCATGAAAATATTTTTTTGTTTATTTTTCCATATATAATGAAAAAAATTATTAATCTAATCAAGAACACAATATGAAAATGGAAAACCAACAAACCAACAAGCAAGGACTGTAGGAAATTGGTAGTGATGTTGAAAATCCCATTCCGATGTCTCTACAAGAATCTCACCCAAAACTCACTATGGATGTAGATCTAGAAATGAACACTAATCACAAGATGGTAAACAAACCAAATGAAATCAACAAGAGACACTACCATATCTAATCATATTTTTTGGGTGCACTACACAAATTCAATGGATTACTAGACAACAATCAAGTGTACGCAAGAAATCCATTCAAGCCACACAAACACACTTCAAACCGGAATTGAAGAAAAAATATATGACGAAAGGACTCAATAAAAGACAAGATATACTAGCTTAGACCAATCACAAGCCTCTGGGATCAAATAAATTAGATCTAACCACAAAAAACTGATAACTATGTAATTTTCCCAATTTACAAGGATCATTGTTGTTTGTAGGACCTGCAACAAGCGACTCATCGTTGGACACTATTAGTGCAACAAGAGACTACTGCAAAAAAAATTAAGAAAGAAATATCTATCTCAGATCTGTTGGATCTGAGAGATTAAAACTCTAAGTGAGTAACATGGAAGACATAAACTAAAACAAAAACAAAAAAGGAGGATAATTGGCAAGGTATTTTAAACTATAGAAGAATTAAAGAATCTTCCCCAACAGAGTCGGTAGATCTTTTATCAAGAAAATCTCAAAGGTGGATAGAAATATCTCCCTAGGATATACCTATTGATCCTAGATAGATAGAGGGCTAGATTTCTATGGTTTTCCTAGCTCTAAAAAAACAAAAGTAAATTTATACCAAGAGGGGAGAGAATGACATACCTTACTTTTGAAGGTTGTCCTTATATGTCTTGGATATTGCAGATATTGAGTTCCAACTCTACTCCTTGAAACCTACTCCTTACACACAAGAAAAAAATAAACAACAATCTACTTCTTCCCCTAGTGTTATAAATTACCAATTTAATTCATATATAAACCTATCTATTTATTACAATATCATATCTTAAACATTCATGAACATAACACAAATATTTATGGGGAAAACCAATGATCCGTTATATCAAAATGAAAAGAATATATTAACCACCATACCTTTAGTGTATATGCATCATCCTTGGCCCCTTGCTCCTTACTCCTCCTCAACTTCTTAATCAAACTAGCAAATCTAATTATGGTTGTGGTAGATGGAGAACCACCTCTATATTTGGACAACATAACTTTGTAAATGGTTCTTCCTTCTCATGTTCAAGAACTTCTTTCTTTATATAGATCCTTGGAAGATGCTTGGGAGAGGTTCTATATATTATAGAGACCAAAGGATACTTGAATGATGTGACTTCAAAGACTTATGTCATGAAGAACCAACTCATCCCTCACTTGCATATTTGAAACTCTATGAATCTAGAAAGTTGCAGAGGGCATCATTGGTTGTTGATCTGGATTATTTTCGGCACAAAATGAGAGCAGAAATATAATAAAGAAATGTATAGAGATATCTCAGATATCCAATAATATAACAAAAATGTATCAGAGATGCAACCATAAACACAGAGATACAGTAATATACAATTTTATATTAATGAGCGAAAATGTACAAAGATTGTAAAAATGCAAAGTGAAAGACTCGCTAGAATGGTGGCAGCTTATCTCTGAGAAGAGATGTGTCTGCTACTCACATTTTCAAGGAGATGATTTTACAATGAGGCTCCAAAGGAATTTTTATCATAAATAAAATCCAAAACCCTAACCCCAGAAGATGAAAAGCCAACAGTTTTGTGGACCCTATTTTGGGTAGTTTGGTGTATCAACTTCCTGGGGGCGTAACTTTGGCATACAATCTATGTTTGGGGCGCACAATAGTTCATTGGAAAGGTATCATAGAGGAGATTCATTTTGGGGGATCAATGAGTGAATTTGGATATTAATGAGAATTTTGATCCCTAAAAACCATCATGTAAGCCCTCAAAATGGCCGCAGAAGTTAAAAACTGCTAAAAATAGTAAATTACCAAAATTGTCAGAAAAATGTTTTGAGCCAGTTGCGAAAGGTGGGTGGCCACCAATATCCACCTGGATCAATCCTCCCTCCTTAGGAAGAAATGGTATCCATTTCATTGAGTTCTCGAGGGAGAGGGGAAAGCTATTGTTGAATTTGAAGCTTGGTGAGTTGCTTGCCTTGCTGGAGACGTTGCACTACTTGGTTTGTGGAAGGTTGTCACGAACCTGTTGCTGGTAGTGTTGAATTTATTCAACCACTCGGGCTACATGAGATGATTGTGTAAAGAAGGAATATTTTCACTTTGTTTCAATCTTGTCGACCTGCTTCTGTTGGATAGAAGGTGCTTGGGCTGAGGCTGTAGTGGTTGCAGTATCCTTTCGTTCACCTTTTGAACAGATTGTGAAGAAGGTGAATTTTGTATTATGAGATACTACCTTGCGACATTGTTTAGGTGGGACAGTAGTTGAAACTACCTCTGGTATCTAGTAGAGATGACCCCCCAGAGTAACAATGAAACTATGGGGTTGAGACTCATAGATAGCATGGTGTTTCTACATATATGGTTGGCCCAAGAGAACATTACATACAACCAACTGGGAAATATCACATAATACCTCATCCTTGAAGGGTTGGATGCAAAATGACAATTGGCACTACTTGTTGACACGAAGATCTCATCCCTGGCAAAGCCACCCGATGTTTTATGGATGTGGGTGTGGTGTTGTTGATAATCCCAACTATTTGACGAGCTCTGTTGAGATGAGGTTATTTTGGATTCCACTATCAACAATAAAATGCAACGGGGTCCCCTTAACCCACAGTTGTGAATGAAAAATGCACTCCCCCTCTTCAAGATCTATTTGTTCTTCTGTTTGAATTGCTATAGTTGCGACAATAGCAATGGGGTCTACGTCGATAATATGTCTTCTATTAGTATTTTCTGAATTAGGGTTTGGCTCCTTGTCTTTGATCTCGGCCACCAATGATTTTTTTGAGTGACATTCATCGGTGTTGTTCTAGGGGATTTTGTGTAAATCACACCATTTTTCGGTGTCCTTATTCGTCTTTCTGTGACCCTTCTTTTCCTATGGCTTGGACTGGTTTTTGGGAGCCTATTTGTTAGGGCCCTCTTTATCATACTTTGGTTTTTGTGAATTTATAGACCTGAACTCTCATTTGTTCTAGTGCTTAAATTTCTGCTCGATTTTAACAGCATATCAATAAGCAGCACCGAGTGATGAGATGTCCAGAAAATCCATTTCAGTTTGGATGTATCTATGTAGAGCCCCATGGTATTTCAGAACCAAATTTGGTTCAGAGTCTTTAATACCCAGCTTGATGCGCAAGGTATGGAAGGTATTGGTGAACTCCATAACTTATTGGCCCTTTTCTTGTCACAGTGTGGTCCATCTCATGGATTGGTCCTCATAGTTTCCAACAAGGTAATATTGTTCCTTTATTGCATCCACAAAAAAATCTCAAGTGGGCTCGGCCCCATATATTCCAGACTCCTCTGTGGAAATTTTCTCCCAGTAAGTTTCCCACCAATGTTTGACATGGGGGAGATCCTTAAGGAGTGCAAAGGTGATATTTTCCCTGTCGAAGAAATTATGAACAGAGAAATAGCCTTCTAGCAGATTTAACCATTTTTCTAAGGCATCCGCATATATATGTCCTTCAAATATGGGAATATAAAAATTAACTTGTACCTTGAAAGGTGAGGTACTTCCAAAGTGGTCTCTTGATGAAGACGCACATGTTGTTATTGGTAGGCATTGAAGGATGTGGGAAAAATTCTCCATCATTTCGTCCCTCTGTTGCGTGAGAGCTTTCTCAAGCAACAGATTAATAGAATCGTCTAATCTGTCGTTTTTATTTTCTTCTACCATGGAGGTTTTCTTGGGCGTGCAAGAGAAATTTTATTCAAGAGAGACAAGCTCGATACCCAACTTGCTATACTCAGACCTCGTCGAGGACATGCATTGAAAAATGATCAAGAGCAGCCTGCTCTTATACCACTGATCTGAATTATTTTTGGCACGATATGAGAGCAGAGATATAATAAAGAAATGTATAGAGATATATCGGATATCTAATAATATAACAGAACTATATCATAGATGCAACCATAAACATAGATATACAGGAATACACAATTTTCTATTAATGAGCGAAAATGTACAAAGACTGTAAAAATATAGAGTGAAAGACTAGTTAGAATGGTGGCAGATTATCTCTGAGAAGAGATGTTAAGCCCTAATATTGGATCATTACCCCTTAATTGGGGCATATTATATTAGTAATGTTGTTTTATTTATGTCATCTTTAGGCCATTAGTTGTAATTTAGATTAGTAATGTTATTTTATTTATGTCGGCTTTAGGCCATTAGTTGTAATTATACTTCCTAGTCTCCCATATATACCAAGGAGACATTTTCATTTTGAATCATCTTGTACTTGAACATTTAAGTGGGGTAAAAGGAGGTTGCCCCCTCGAAGAGGCTTATTATCTGAAATTATCTCTTTTTCAAGGCGTTGATTACTTTTCCTGAGGTTTTTCTATGCTATATTGATGTTTGGTTCTTAACATATGGTATCAGAGCTCAAGGTCTTGGGGTTTCGCTGCTACATCTGAGACACCGTGGAATTTTCACTATAAATTTTTTAATACAATGTTTCAGAAGGAACATCTTGGAGGTATTTAGAAGATGGATCAAGGTACGTTGTGCTCAAAATTCAGCTCCTGAGGACTTATACTTTTGGAGATACAGCCTGTACAAGATAGGGTTCTAGAATCGTCTTGAAATGAGCCATTGCGGAATTTTCACTATAAAAAATTTTTTGTAATGTTTCAGACCCTGAACTCTGGAGGAAATTTACAAAAATTAGTAATGTATCTATGGTAAAATGTTTCGATTCTGAGTCATCTTAAATTTGTAGATACACCCTGTGTAATATAGGGCATCTGACTAGCCCTATTGACTAGTCTCAAGAAGGCGTTCCAGGTAAAACAATCATAACTTCTTCCTAGAGTATCCAAATTGTGCGGGACTAGTTGCATTGGATTTTGGACAGTCTGTAGTATTTTGGGTGTGAGTTTCAGAATTTTATATCAATTATTTTGTGCGGGGCACACTCTACAAGTGAGATCTCCTAGAAAGGCCAAAAATCGGCAAGTTGTGGGGAAGTTACAGTAAATTCCACTTGGCACATCCAATTTTGATCAGACCTGTGGAATTGCAGAGAAGAAATATCAGAGAAATACATAAGAGAAAGTTTCATACCCAAAAGGGCCAAAGATTGGGAGATACAACAGAAGAAATATCGTCTAGAAGAACCACCTCAAAATCAAGGTTCAAAAGTGATACTTGGACAACATGCCACCCAAAAAGGGAACTTCTACACCAAATAAGCCTCCAGAAAATCCTACTTGGACTCTTGATGAAGGTGAAGAAATGCATCGGGACATAAATGAACTACAAAATAAGATGGATTCAATGGAAGCTAAGTTGGATACTAAGATGGATTCAATGGAAGCTA
>ML780186.1:54343-66224 GCA_009831015.1 Picea engelmannii | reverse complement strand
ATCTTGTACTTGAACATTTAAGTGGGGTAAAAGGAGGTTGCCCCCTCGAAGAGGCTTATTATCTGAAATTATCTCTTTTTCAAGGTGTTGAGTACTTTTCCTGAGGTTTTTCTATGCTATATTGATGTTTGGTTCTTAATAAGAGATGTTTCCTCTACTCACATTCGCAAGAATATGATTTTACAATGAGGCTCCAAAGGCATTTTTATCATAAAGAAAATCCAAAACAGTTTTGTGGACCCCGTTTTGGGTAGTTTGGTGTATCAACTTCCCGGGGCTGTAACTTTGGCATACGATCTTTGTTTGGGGTGCATGATAGCTCGTTGGAAAGGTATCGTCGAGGATATTAATTTTGGGGGATAAATGAGAGCCTTTAGCTATCATTGAGAATCTAGATCCCGAAAAACCTTCATTTAGGCCCTTAAAATGGCCCCAGAAGTTAAAAACTGCTAAAAATAGTAAATTACCAAAATTGCCAAAAAACTGTTTTGAGCTAGTTGCTAAAGGTGGGTGGCCAGCGATATGCACCTGGATCAATCATTTTTATCATTAATAAAATCTAAAACACTAACACCGGAAGATGAAAAGCCAACAGTTTTGTGGACCCCGTTTTGGGTAGTTTGGTGTATCAACTTCCTAGGGTGGTAACTTTGGCATATGCTCTTCGTTTGGGGCACACAATAGCTCATTGGAAAGGTATAATCAAGGAGATTCATTTTGGGGGCTCAGTGAGAGCCTTTGGCTATCATTGAGAAGCTCTATCCCAAAAAACCTTCATTTAGGCCCTCAAAATGGCCCCGAAAGTTAAAAACTGCTAAAAATAGTAAATTACCAAAACTACCAAAAAATTGTTTTGAGCCGGTTGGGAAAGGTGGGTGGCCACCAATATCCACCTGGATCAGTTTTACTATATATTACCAACGACTTGTTTCTTGTTTTCCTTGTATTACTAGCGACGACCCTAAAAAATGACCCAAATCCCAAGCTAGAGTTGTGTCTTGGATTTCATCTTCTGCTAGATTCCCTTTTGGCCCTGTAGGGTGAAAATCAATTCTATAACAATAATTCAACAATGAATTCCATAAAGATATATATCCATACAATATATGGAATAGGGAGAGGTTTTAGTGCTCCTATAGTTTTCACTTTTTCTCCCTTGTTATGTTGGCAAATATTGCATTCATCCACAAAAGTGCATATATCATGCTTCATGCCTTCCCAAAAAAATGAGCATTTGATCCATTCGTAGGTTTTATGAAAGATAAAATGTATTTTTTTTGCAAGGTATGAATTTCAGAGAGCACAATGTATTTAAAGTTGGACTATTTTCTCAAATATAGGTAGCCTTCATTGCAGAGATCCTCATTATTCCAATTGTATCCTGAAGATTCATTCAAGTCCTTTTACGTTTGTTGGATCAAGTTATAAGCATTGGAATCTTTGAATAATTCATGGTGAACTACAATCAACCAATTGACTACAGTGGAGTGAAAAGAGGGACCCTTCCTCTTCATATTTCCTGGAAAGTGCATCAACTACCACATTCTCTTTTCCCTTCTTGTAAATGATCTCATAATGATAGCCAAACATTTTGGTAACCCACTTTTGTTGCTAAGGGGAGGAAATCTATTGTTTTAGAAAATATTTAAGGCTAGGATGATTCATTTTAATTTGGAAGTGTTTCCTAAGTAAGTAAGGATTCCATATATTCACAACATGAAAAATGACCAACATTTTTTTTTCATATGTTGATTTTCCCAAGTGCCACTCAAAAAGTTGTTTACTAGTGAAGGCAAAGGGTTTTCCTTCTTGCATGTGAACTACACCAATACCTTTCCCTAAGTCATCACACTCCAAAACAAAAGTATTTATGAAGTTGGGAAGAGCTAGTACTTTAGTGGTACACATAACATCTTTCAAAGCTTGGAAGGTTTCATCGACGACTGCATTCCAACTGAAAGCATTTTTGTTGAGGGTAGTGAATGGGGCTGCAATGTTTCCATAGTTCTTGCAAAATTTGGATATTATTTGGTTAAACCAAGGAAGCCTCAAAAATTTTTAAGAGTCTTAAGGCATGTTTAATCCTTCATAGCTTTGATTTTCTTGGGATCCACTAGGACACCATCCTTACTAACAATATGGCCCAAGTGTTCCACTTCTGAGGCCCCAAAGGAACATTTGGACCATTAGAGAAAGTGTTGATGTTGAGAAAGTAGTTGTAATACCTGATCCATATGGGAAATATGGGCTTGCCATGTTTTACTGTAAATGAGGATGTCATCAAAGAAGACAATGACAAAATGATGGAGAAAGGGTTGGAATATGTGATTCATCAGACTTTGGAAAGTTGATGGTGGATTACGTAGGCCAAAGGGAATGACCAAGAACTCATAATGGCATTCATGAGTACAAAATGAAATATTGGGAATATTGGTCTCCTTCATAAAAATCTGGTGATAGTAGGAATGAAGATTATTTTTGGTAAAAAATTGAGCACCAGTTAGTTCATCCAAAAGTTCATCAATTATTGGAATGAGAAATTTAGCTTTGATGGTAATTTTTTTGACAGCCCAAAAATTAGGGCACATGCACCAATTCGTTTTTGAGTATCATAACCATGGGATATGAATAATGGTTGGTACTGGGGTGGATGACACCCATGACTAACAATTCTTGAACTATTTTTTCAATCTCATTTTTTTGAATGAATTGGTAGCGATAAAGGTGAACATAGGGTGGGAGACTATCAGGTATAAATGGGATGCAATGATCATTGGGACCATGGGAAGGTGAGAGGCCTTGGGAGTTTTCAAAATTTGAGTGATGTTTGGATAAGATAAGTTGCATGTCAGGATGAATGGTTGGGGAAGGAGTCTCAAAGTATTGAATGGCATGGAACTAGAAAATAATGCCAAAATGATTCTTTTTTAGGAGCTTTTCCATATGGTGTGAACCGACGATCTCGATCAAACCTACCGTGATTCCTTGGGAATTGTAGCGGTGCCCATATTGTTGGAAGTTCATGTATAAGTCCTTGAAATCCATGGTTATGGAGCCTAGAGTGTGTAACCATTCAACACCCAAAACAATGTTACAACCCCCCATTTCAATGGAAAACATGTGGGATTTCAAAGAATAATCACCAATTTGAAGGCAGACATTTTCACAACAACCCCTACATTTCACAAAACCTCCATTAGAAATCATGATTTGAAAGTTGTTGATTTCATGGATATAACAATTGTTTTCTTGATAAATTATTTGATGAATAAAGTTATGGGTGTTGCCATTGCCAATTAGAATAACGACTTTAGGATGCTTGATATACTTCATTAATTTAAGATTTTGTGTAGCTGAAATACTCGTTAGAGCATGTAGAGGGATGAGGAGTTCCATATTGATTTGATTAGACGGTGGACTATTATCATTTTGTTGGGGAAGAGATTTGGGAGGGGAAGCATCACCTTCATATTTAGAAATGTCCTCGGAAATAGTCATAAAAATATTTGTCTCCTTACATTTGTGCTTTGGAAAGTATTTTCATCATAATTGTAGAAAATACCTTTAAGTTGGTGTTTGGCCATTTCTTCCCTTGTTAATTTGTGGACCTTAAGAAGAGGAGGAGTTGTTTGGTGGGGAGGGGGCATGAAAGAAAGGATGGCTTTTTTATTTTAGTAGTGACCATCTGTTGTTGGATCTGTGAGTGGCTTAAATCTAGGTCGTTGAGTGATCCATTAAGACATAAGCACAGATGTCGTTCTTGAGACCACTAATAAATAATTCGTAGAAGATATTCCTTCGGTGAAGAAATATATTTTCTCAAAAGCAGTGATGTAGTATTCAACAGTACATGATTATTTAAGCTTGGTAAAATGGCCCAAATTATGAGTGTCTATGTCAAAACATTTGTAAAGATCAACAAAAAATTGATTGCAAGCAATATAACCTCGATGGAAATTATTATGTTGGTGCCACCATCACTAGCGCTTTGGACACATATAGAAGACACCGACACAAAGTTTCATTAAGTCATTGGTGATTCCATGAAATAATAAATAATGTTCCATTTGAGTGACCCATCCAATGGGGTATGAGCCATCAAATTTATTGGCATCCACTTCAGGAAGATGTAGATCACAAGCAAAGTAGTTAGAATGAAAATCCATGGAATGGGATGATTCGACTCCCTCTAGGTGTAAATGTTGTTCCAAGGAGTTGCGACCCTTGAATTTATTAATAGATTATGATAGGGAGGTTATCTCACATGGGGGATCCACCTTGTTGGCCAATATCTTATCACGTTCATTCATAAATCATTTTTTTAAATGTGAAAAATAAGGTCAATATATTGTAAGTATTGGCGGGATGCAAGGTATAAGGGGGTTTATAATTATTTGGGGGTATAAAAAGCGGTATCTAGTAAAAATAATAATTTTTTTATTGAAAATATTTACTGGGAGGGATGCTCAACATAAGGATTTTGGGATATATTTATCAATATATAGTGAATATAGGGGTATTCTTTAATATCCCATGAATGCACATGTTATTTCACAAGTTCACTAACTGAAGACCCCATGCTATCTAAGAAGTTATATTGTCAATTCTTATGAGATTGGAATTAAAGGTAGCAATGTTGGAATTAAATTGAGTCCAATTTTGACTGAATGGTGCCATCTTATCTATGAGAAAATATGTGACAGTTGAACTCATTTGCAAGAAAAAGATTACAATGAGGCTCTAAAATAATTTTTACAATAAACATGAATTCCAAAACACTAGACATCCAAAAACCCAACCCTAGGAGATGAATCACTAAAAGTCGTGTGGGCCCCATTGGGGTAAGTTAGTACATCAACTTCTCAGGGTCATAACTTTTGCATACGATCTTCATTTTAGGCGCACGATATCCCATTGGAAAGGTCTCTTTGAGGAGTACACACTATGCCATCAAAATATAAATTCTTCTACAATTTTACTATGGTGATCCCAAAAAAATAATTTAGGGCCTCAAAACGGCCCCAAAAGTTCAGGATCCAAAAACTAGGAAAAAAACAACCAAGATGAGCTTGTTGGAATTGGAATAGTTGGGTGGCCACCGATATCCACCTATATTAGGTGTTTCCCCTAAATTCCCACCAGTGGGGGGCTCCATAAATTTTCATCATCCCCCTTGCTCCAGATGTGGGGGGGAATCCCCCCCACACCCNCAGGAAATGGGGTACAAACATGGTTGAAAACACAACCTTTGAATCAAGAAGACAATCAGGCTCCACAACCAACAATTTCCCACTTAGAGACTGATCACAACAACTCCATTGTTATTATACCTACTGGACTATGATCCACCTTGGACCTGGAAAAATTCCCATCTTCACCTTCATGCTTGAAGGCCAACTAAAACTGAGCAAGAACTCAATTTATCCCTAGTTACTACCTTTGTTAACATGCCTGTGGGATTTTGGCTAGTATGTATCGTTTCCATGTTTAATTTTCCATCCTCCAAGATGGATCGTATGAAATGGTACTTTAGTTGTATATGATTAGTATTAGAATGGAAGGTTTAGTTATTTGCAAGATTAATGGAACTCTGACTATCACAGTACAACATGTTATTCTCCTGCTTCTTTCCCAATTCCTTCAAAAACATATGTAACCAAATCATCTCTTTACTAGCCTCTATAGCAACAACATACTCTGCTTCCATTCTTGAAAGTGAAACAAACTTTTATAGATTCTAAATAAAACTTAATGTTGTTCCACCTACAGTAAAAACATACCCCATGTTTCTTCTCTTGCTCTCTTTATCACCTACCATATTTGAATTAACATATCCATGTAGAACAATATTTGAACCTCCAAAATATAATGCATGAGTAGTAGTACCTATCAAATACTTGAGAATCCATTTTACTACCGCCCAATGTTCTTTACCTGAATTGTTCATATACTTGCTCACAACTCCCACTAGATGTGAAATATATGGTCTTGTGCACACCATAGCATACATCAAGCTACCAATTTTTGATTAATAAGGGACCCTCGACATGTATTTTATCTGCGCTCCTGTGTGGCATCCCCATCCACAATTCGAAAATTTTCGAATTGTATAAAAAATTAAACATATAGAAACTATGTAAATGCACATATTCATATAGAATAATACACATGCAACACACACAAGAAAAACCCATAAAAATAAACACATAAATAAGAATGCAACATGTAATTTAACACACAATTGACACTTATCTTGGTAAAAATATCATCAACTGTGTGCATACCTTCCATGTTCCTCCCAGCCTTAGACCACACTGCTCAAAACTCTCTGTAGTGGGTCACCCCTGAGCTGGGACTAAACTCCACCCGGGTAAAGGAATTCCTAACCAGATTGATGTATCTCAGACAACAGGAAAAAACTATGTCACATGTGTCAATTCAAACTAACAGCCTACAGTCCCTTAATCCCCACATGCATTTCCCACTCTAGGAAGTGTGCCCCTTCTCTTATCAACAGTCCTTTGGTTGCCCCACTTCCTTTCTGGGGCTTCAACAACATGTTGGACAACAAGTCTCAGATCCCTGTAGCTGCACTCTAGAAACTTTGGGAGATAAATTCCACGCAATTCTCTCACCTTGAGAGAATTTCTCACGGGCCTGAAAACATGTCTCTTCAATATCCCATGGGCCTCACAACCCGCTTCTTCAGTCCAACTCTTAAGCTATCTAGGCACAAGTATTGTGATGGAAGCATCCAAGTTTGGGTAAGGTACAGGTACTAATACAATGGTCATAACAGAAAGGTACGAAGGACAGTTGAAATCCATTAGTGAAATAATGGAGGAATTGTGGAATATGCTCTAAGTTCGAACTCTTTGTATGCATGTCCCCAACTTGAAACTTGTCATGTTGAGAATTACCTTGGCCCACTTGTCCCCATCCTTAGAACTCGAGATAAAACAATTTTCCATACCTTAGACTTTTAGGAATAATAATATAATACTCCTTTGGGATTAAGCCTTCTAGTTTAGCCCCTTCCTAGAATTTTATCCCCCTTTCCCTTCCTACTGGAGTTTATTCCCCCATACTCTTTTACATGGTTGGTCTGTAGCAGTGATGTGTTTTTCATTAATATTTGTGTGTGATTTCATTTACCTTTACATCACATATATATTGTCCTTTATGCATTATGGCTCAACAACCTAAGTACATTTGTATTTACATTTACAGTTGGGGTTCGGCCTAGGGGTATTACATTCCCCTCCCCCTTATTTATGCACTATCCTGAGTGCAATATATACACATATACAACCAAAAGTTCAAAAATCCTCAAAATGATGCGGGTATTTTTTCTACATAGCATCCTCATGCTCCCAAGTTGCATCTTCGGGACTGTACCAGGTCCATTGGACCTTTACTAGCTCTATGGCTCAATTTTAGAGCTACTTGATATTCCGGTCTAGTATGCACATTGGATGCACTTGAAAGGTGCCTTCTTGCTCCAGCTGAATCACATTCCAATCAATGACATGATTAGCATCAGGTATATACTTTTTAAACAATGATACATGGAATACATTATGAATAGACATTGATGCAGGCCAGGAAAGTATGTATGCTACAGGCCCAATCCTCTCTAGGATTTCAAATGACCCATAATAATGAGCTTTCAACTTTTAATAATTTCCCAACTTCAGGGAACTTCTATTGGCCTTTACTTTGAAGAATACATGGTCACCCACTTTAAATTCCATATGAGTTATGCCCTTATCAACATAGATTTTTTTCCTATCTTGAGCAGCCCTTAAATTATGTTTTATTTTCAACATTTGTTCCTCCATTTCCCTGAGTAATTCTATCTGAAACACTACTCTATCTTTTGGGTTGACCTAGCTTACTGGTGTGTTTCACCTTCTTCCATAAAGTGCCTCAAATGGGATCATATTTAGATATGCTTGGTACCCATTGTTATAAGAAAAATCTACTAAGTGTAGGTAGTCTTCCCATTTTGATGGTTTATCTATCACATACATCCTTAACATATCCTCAATCACTTGATTCACTCTCTTTGTTTTTCCATCTGATTCTGGATGATAAGTTGTGCTAAAATTCACATTTGTACCAAATCCCTTACATAATCCTTTCCAAATATTTGTTGTAAATTTTGGATCTCCGTCAGACAAAATTGTCTTGGGTATACCATGCAGTTGAGAAATTTCTCTCATATAAATATCAACAATGTTGGCTTCCTTGTGAGTGAGCTTTAGTGGAATAAAATGGACAGCTTTAGTAAGCTTATCCACCGCTACCATGATATAATCATGCAGCTTGTTTGTTCTGGGTAGCTTGGTGATGAAATCCATTGTTAAAAATTTCCATTTTCACCCAAGAATGGGTAATGGTTGTAGAAAACGAGATAGCTATCTATGCTCAGCCTTGATTTTTTGAAACTCAAAACATTTGGCAATAAAATCAACAACTTATTTCTTCATTCCTGGCCAACAATATTGGCTCTTGACAGTTGCAATAGTTTTCCGATAACCTGGGAGCCCAACATAAGGTACATTATGCATTTCTCTTAATATCATATTTTTCAATTCCTGGGAATTTGGTACATAAATTATGCCCCTATACATAAGAATTTCATCATTTTCTAGCTTATAGTCTTCAATTTTATGTTGCAAAATACCTTCCTTTAATTTTTTTATTATTTCCATGTATTGCAAATATTATTTTGCAGCCTCTAAGATTCTATATTTCAAATATGATTGGTACATGCTAATGGTTGTAGCATGAAACTCATGCACCCTTCTGCTAAGTGTATCAGCCACCTTGTTCTCTTTCCCTTTGATATGTTTTATTAAAGTCATATTCACTAAGAAATTCTAACCATCTACTTTGCCTGGCATTTAGATTTGGTTGTCCAAATAAATATTCCAGAACACTATGGCATGTCCTCAACTCGAACATTTTCACCATGAGTTAGTGCCTCCACATATTCAAGGCATGCACTATGGCTTCCAACTCCAAATCATGAATAGCATATTTCCTTTCATGCTCCTTCAATTTCCTTGATTCATAGCATACCACATACCCATTTTGACTGGGGATTCCACCAAGCCCTTCTTTACATGCATCAGTGCATACAATGAAGTCTTCATTTGGATCAACAATACTTAGTATTGGAGCACTTGTTAATAAATGCTTCAAGTGTTGGAAACTATTTTCACAATCCAATGTCCATTGAAACTTCACCCCCTTCTTTTGCAAGGAAGTGATCGAGTGTGCAATCTTTGATAATCCTTCAATAAATCTCCTATAGTATCCTACAAGGCCTATGAATTATCTGACCTTGGTCACATTATTTGGTGTTGACCATCTTCTAATGGCCTCAATCTTTTCAGGATCCACTGTTATCCCTTCCTCTGATATGATATGTCCCAAATAATAAATGTTCTTCTGATAAATGAGGACTTTCTCAATTTGGCATACAACTGATGTTCCCTTAATACCTGTAATATCATCCCCAAGTGTTATTCATGATATTCCTATGATTTAGAATATATAAGAATTTCATCAAAAAATACAATGAAAAACGTATCTAAGTATTCTCTGAAAATATCATTCATTAAACACATGAAGACAGTTGGTTCATTTGTTAACCCAAATGGCACCATTGTGAGATCATAATGCCCATACCTTGTTCTGAAAGCAATCTTGTTGATGTATTCTTCTTTAATTCTTACATGATGATAATCTGACCTAAGATCAATCTTGGAGAATATTTTTTCTTCTTTCAACTAATCAAAGAGGTCATCGATCCTTGGAAAAGGATAGTTATTATTCACAGTTACCTTATTCAACTGCCTAAAGTCAATGCAAAGTCTCAATGTTCCATCCTTTTTCTTTACAAATAATACTAGGGCACCCCAAGGTGACACACTTGAGCATATATATCCCTTCTTCAGAATATCTTCAAGTTTCATTTTCAATTCCTTCAATTTTGGTGTACTCATCCTGTAAGGGGTCTTGGATAATGGGGTTGTTCTAGGAATCAAATTGATAGAGAAATCAATGTCTCTTTTAGAGGGTAATCCTGGTATTTATTTAAATACATATTCAAACTCTTTTAGGACTCCATAGTCTTCAATATTTGACACTTTATCTTTAGGTGTCTCTTCTATATGTGTTGCAAATATTTGACACCCTTTCCTGTAACTTTTCTTCAGCTGCAATGCTGAAATTTCTTTGACGCTTACTGCCTTGGGAATTCCCTGTACGATCCTTAGGTTCCCTTCCTCATCCAAGTAAGTAAATGCCTTATTATAATAGTCTAGGATATAATGGTGTTGGTCCAAACAATCCATACCAATTATATAGTCATGGGAACCTAAAGGTATGATGTTCAAATATTCACTGGTGCTCAATCCATTCATATCCATTGGACATGCCTTAACCATCTCATTATTTTTTCTTTTATCTCTAGTAGCCAGCTGCACCAACCAAGATTTTCCAAGCTTGCTTCTTGGAAAATGAAATCTTTCCACCATATTAGGATCTATACAACTATGACTAGCTCCTAAATCAATTAAAATAGCAATGGTTTGGTTGTTGATATTACCTTCCACTTCAATCATATGTGATTGAAACTCATCTTGATTGTTATTCAGGGCTACATAGATCCTATGTACATTTATTCCCATGTCCTCCAATGTATCAACTTGTTGTACATTGTGAACAATCCTCACTTTTTCACCTCTGTGAGGAAAATATCTATACATATGATCTCCCCCACAACCCCAACATTGAATAGGTGGTTTCCTTGATCTTTTCCCCCCTGTCTCAATCATTCTAGGTTCTCTATAATTTGGCTATCCTTGAGGATTATTTTTTAAGAATGGTGGCTTAATCCCCTTCTTCCTTTGTTCCATCTTGTTTTTCTTCTTTTCTTCCCAATCTTTTTGGAAATTTGGCCTTCGTTTATGTTGATCAAAAAGGAATTTAGCTCTCCCTATGGTCTCGTCCAATGTTTTGGGATCATCATATTGTATCTTGTCACTGATAAATGATGGCAGCCCACTCAAATACCTTTGAATTTTAACTAGCTCCTCCTTGATTAAAGAAACATACTTTAGTAGTTCTAAAAACCTTCTTTCATATTCATCTATGGTCACACTCCCAAGCTTGAGTTCAAATAACTCCTTCATTTTCTTGTCATAGTATATCTTAGTCAAGTATTTCTTTGGAAAATACCTCTTGAATTCCATCCAAGTAACATTTTTCTCATCAATGTGTTGCACCTGCACAAATTGGTCCCACCACATGGATGTCTTTCCCTTGAGTTGATAGATGGAAATTCTTCCTTCTGCGTGTGAGGAGTAACTAACCTATTTGAAATATTTCCTCATGCCTAACAACCATGTCTCTACATCTTCATCCTTCTTATGCTCACCATCAAATGTAGGAGGCTTGATTTTGTTCATTTATCCCTTTAGCTCATACACCCCATATCTCCTCTTATGTTTCTTAACAGAGGATGAACTTGAACTACTGTGTTCTCTCTTAGTGGAATGCCTTGGGGAGTGATGATGATGTATGCCAACACTTCTTGTTCTTCTCCTCTCATTATGATACCTATGACTCTATGATTTGTTCGAGTCATTCTCCTTATCCATCATATTTTCTATTATGTCCAAGCTCTGCATTAACTTAATGTTGAATCCCTCCTGCTTCTCCTTGGCTTTCATAAGGCTTTCATTATCATCTTTACAACTTTGGACATCCTTTTGAAAACATTTAATGGTCTATACCAAGTTCATTCTTTCTTCTTTTCCTTCTCCATGTCCATTTGATTTGTGCCTTCATTACCCATATTATAAAC
>ML780186.1:24009-39494 GCA_009831015.1 Picea engelmannii | reverse complement strand
TTCTTGTTTAATTCTTGTTCATACCTTTACTATTTTCTTTCTAACCTTTTGCATTGCAGCTGTCATGACTAGAAGAGCCCAACTAGGCATGTAAGTGCTCGCTTTTTGCTCACTCATTGACGAAAAGAGCACGAACACTAAGGATATGATAAAACCCTAGAAAGAATCAGAGACTATATTACTGCAGATGAAGGAAACCTTGAATGATCATAGAACTATCAACTTATCAGAGGTATTAAAAGAGAAAGAATACATAGAAACAAGAATAGGAGACTTCAACATAGACTGTGTCCTGGATGAGGAAACACGGGTGAATATCACGACAGAAAGAACTTGGGAAATTTTGGGAAATCCTATTATGGTTCCTTCATTAGGAGGAATAAGATTATTTAGAGGAAAGTTGATAACCCTATGTGGAAGACTTACCCAGATATCTATGAGTGCTCATGGCACTTTGACAGAAGAAGAATTTGAGATCGTTAAGTTTGTTGAGAATAGCGCCCCATTTTCTATCTTGCTAGGAAAAACCTAGATTGATAAAGATCATATACGAAGGAAACAAGAAGAGGAGGATCTAGAACAGAAAAAGAAAGAACTAAGAGATTTAATGGCTAGGAGAATAGCGCACTTACTGGAAGAACAAGAGAACTAGTCGAAGCTACTAAAGACCAAATATATGGATGTCAAAGTTGAAAGGACACAGGAAGACCAGAGACACTTGTATGTACAAGAGAGTACAACACCTACCCCAAAAAGAGAAGAAGTATTACCCTTGAATCCTATGAAAGAAAATCCACAATGTGAAGTTATCATACCAAGAGGAGATGAGAACGATAATGTAAAGAGGAAACCAGTGATTCAAATCACAAGAAAGAAGGCTAGAAAAGGGAAAAGTTAGGAAAATTGCAAAAAGTTTCAGAGAATACTTCGCAGAAGAAAGGTTTCCAGAACTCAAACTTCATCGGAATATCAGTAAAACACGGAATGGCACTTCGCCATGATGAAGCAATATGACCATTCGATCTACACTCCCGAATGGTTAGGAAAGCAGTTATGGCCTGAAAGTTTTCCATTGGACCATTGGGACCATGCCATAATGGATGGAATTGCATTGAATAAGGCTTTGTGACCCGTTGAAAGAAAATGTTACGACGATATCTATTTATCCCATCGAGCGTTGCACCAAGAACACTTTTTCCAATTGTGATTATCTGAGCCCAAAGAGAACTATTTGATTCCACACAGTGATCATTGAGACATCACCATCCATTATGTTACATTGAGTATTGTTCACTGACCTGAGATATCAAATCTCGAGTGTGCATGTCGGACGAAATTAGCGCAGCAGAAAAATTCGTCAAAGAGATTCTAATAGACCTCATGGCCGAGAAGTTGATGTCCAAAGGCATCCAAGCCTCATTGACGAGAGGAGTGCAAGCCTCCCCATCGACTACTCATGTATCTGGACCATCCCGAGCTACAACTGAGAAAATAACCAAGCATCGTGATGACTTGGTGAATGCAAAGCTAATTCCATCCATCCTACCTGACTACATCCCACCCTTGGCCAATGTGGTGAGTCATGATAGTGTCCCAAGGGACTTCGACTACACAGTCATCACTGCGTACCTCTCAAAGGGAATACAAGCAGTCATACCACAGTTGGAGAGGATTCCAACCTTGAATATTAGTGACTATAAACTAGGAGACTACAAGAGATATGGCATGCTCGCACCTCACAAATATTTGACCAAGATGAAAGGGAAGAAATCGAAGATCATCCCCTAGTCGTGGACTATGGACATCGTGAAGTCCACTGTCTTGAACATGATGAAGATACCACATTTTGGAAGGTTCCATGAGGTTAACGCATGCATTAATCTCCTATTGTCATGCTTCCATGGTGGGTATCTATGGCTAGACAAACTCATCACCATCGATCCGGCACTGATCCATAGGATCACTGGATTAAGCATGTAGGGACCAAACCCACAAGACTTTTATCCAAGGAAGGTTATAGACCGTGCCATGGCACAAAAGATCAAATACACCTACGACGATGTAGAGAAAGGGACGCAAGGATACAAGGTAGCCTCAATTCAGAATGGCGCAGTGCGACTTGATTTCCAGTTGATTGTTGGTAATCTAGTTTGAAAGAACAGACCCACGCAGGTCACAGGATTTTTCGTTGACCTCGCAGGAAAATGCATGGAAGGACTACAGATGAACTGGGTGAGTTACCTAGTCAATCAGTTAGAACTAGATTGTCACAAAGATCAGGATCAGAGCTATGAGTTCCATTTTAGCTGGTTATTGATCCTCATCACATTCACTGCTTGGTAGATGTCGGAAGGTTCAACCTTCCCTGATATTGAGTCGTTCAAGCCATTAGCTACGAAGTTCACCGCGCTCTGGTATTTGAGTGATATGGGGAAACAATGGCAGTTGAACGTAGTATTCCATACCTACTACCTACAGCTGAAGAGGGCTATTGAGTCTTTCCCTCGTATGACACTGAACACCCTGGACAAGTTCAGGCCCCTTATGAAGTTCCACACAGATAGGCATTTTATTTATATTATTGTGTGCATAGACGAAAGTAAAGAAGAGCTTCAGTCCTACTACAAGCTCACAGAGGAGGACCTGGAAGAAATCACTAAGGAATGGCCTGCATAGCTCCTTATACTAGTCGACCGAGCAGCATTATCCAATCCCAACCTCATTGGAAGTCCGGTGGTTACTCATGAAGATTATGATGCACCCAGCAGTAGCAGGAAGAAAAAGAAGGAATATGTACAGGAAATACACAGCACATCAGAAGAGACTGCATCAGATTCACCTAGCGGAGGAGGAGACGACAAAGAAGAGAAAGAAGGGGAAGAAGACAAGTAGAAGTAGGGAAAAGTAACACCACCTAGGAACTCCCCTGAAGAGGCAAATACATCCAAGAAAAGAAAGTTTTCCCCCACGAAACCTACATCATGGAAGAAGTCCAAAGCGAGTAATTCGAAACTACAGACTATGCTCACAATCGATGACTTTGACTTCATCATCGTAGCTATATCAGATGCCTCAGAAGATATTTTGCAGATAACTGAAGTGAAACAAGAAGCCATGTATGATAGAATTGAGACAGAGCTAAGAGGTGTATAGAAATCCCTTCACTCCAGCCGCGTAGTGTCCATTACGCCCCCCCACCAGAAGAACCAAAGTTGGGAGATGAGCCTGTCCAACTCCACAGAATAGCTGACGTGACCAAAGCTCACCTTCATCGAGTGCAGGAAGAAACATAGCAAGCCATAGTGGCCCTGAATCAAGCACAAGAGGAAATCATAGAGAAACATCGAGTTGTGCAGCAAGAGAAGGATGACCTCCAAACCAAGTTCGAAGAAAATAAAGTGGAAATCCAGTAGGAGAAGGAACAGTTTTTTGTGGAGCAGGTCAGATTTAAAGAAGTAGTCAACATATCACTTCGCTCGATGATAGGATTGGATTATATGGAAGAAGACCCAGTAGTAAATCAATTCGTGAAGCTTGTTGAAGCCATTTAGCAGCTTCAACAGAGAATAGCAGAACTAGAGATATGAATAGTGCCAATCACTTTGCAAGAAGTGTGAGACCAGAGAGAAGCAATTTCCTGAAGAATAGTTGAAAGGATCAAATCATTAGCCATGGAATGTAAACAACTAAGAAGTTGTAGTGTATAGACTTATGAGGACCTTACCGAGGACCCTGAATTGAAGACACAGGAGTCACAGATCTAGGAAGCAAAGTAGCAAGAAGCAACAGTACAAGCACAATTGAAACTTCTGTCAGCAATTGAGAGGATGAAAAGATCCCAAGAAAAAAGAACGGCTTAGCAGCAAGTCCATGCCATACAAAGAAAAGTCATGGAAGTGACTCAGAAGATCCAACTAGTCTAGGATGCAGCTTGCCTACGTTTTGAGGAGATTGAAGGTTAAGGAGCAGAGCTAGAACAAGTAGTCACTTCTATAGAACAATGCTTAAAGGGACTTATGAAAAAGGCATTTATTCAAGAGGTCACCGAGTAGGAGGCCTTTGCGCAGCAACAGGTTGAAGTAACTCGAGCCAAGCTCGAGGATTTTGAGGCAGGGCTACCCAGACCAGAGTGACTCGGGACGAGTCATAGGTAAGTGTTGGGGTCTTGTTGGCCCTTGACCAAGTTTTGGAGATCCTTGGTCATGTTTGACCTCCTTTGGGACTTCAACGGGTTGGTCGAAGGCAGAGCGCAAGTAGAAGCGGAGATCGCGGGATCTCAACCCCTTTTTTAGGGAAGTTTTGGGATTAGGCTTTATGTAACTAGTATCGGATGTCAACCCATGGGTTTACCCATGTTTGGGCCCATTTTGTAATGTATAAATAGATATCTAGGTGATGTAGGAAGAGGCTAGTGTGCTAAGTGTGAATAGTTGTGGATGCTTTGTGCATACTATGTGTTAAGACTTGCAGAGCTAAGTGCAAGTGATTGTAAGAGGCCTATGTATAGAATGTGTAAGAAGGCTTTGTGTTGTGACCTAAATCGGGGAAGGAGGATCTAGCGAGGTGTGAAAATATTCTCTCCTATGTGGAGTAGGGTTTTTGGGCTCTATGCTTGTAGAAGATTGACAGAAGATAATAGAGAAGAGAAGAGTTGGTGGGCATAGCCCCACACTAGGGTGAACCACGTATATCTTGTGCTATGGTTTCTTTTTGCATTATGGTTGTATGTTAGTGATGTGATTTATGCTTAGTTTCGATATATTTATCTATTATGCATATGGTATGATATCTTAGTGATTAATAATGTGAATGAACGCTAGATATGATCTCTTTTGATATGCTAAGTGCTTAGATGTGTTATATCTGGTTGGATATTGCGTTGTTCTGTAACTAGGGTTTGGATATACGATGTGAATAAGGATTAAATACTGATGAATGTTAACTGCTAAGTGCTTGTAGAGTGGTGTAATCATAGATCTCTGTCCTAGCTAGCTTGCAGACATTTGAATCCTACAACCACCCCTACCTCTCCCTCGGGTGGGACTACATCAGCTTCGTAGGTGTTGCCAAAAGGGTCGGTAGTTAGGGTTTTGTTGGTGTGTTGTTGAAGCGTTGAACCCTGGGTCTACCCCCGTGCCAACAATGGGTCCACATCACCCTGGATGACGTGAGTGAGCGATGTCAACCCCAGACAAACATCCTTCTAACGTCCTTCAAATTTCATGGTCGAGATATTTCCACGTAGATCCATAGATCCACGGTACTTGTTTCTTCACAACTCTGGGCTTCGGAGCTTATCAACTCACCACATCGTGAATCCCCCAGAGGGCCAACTCTCCAGAATATCATATCTAGCACCACATGTCCTCTACCTATCAACGGTTGATATTTACTTCATCATTCGCAACTTCAGGAGTCTTCACACTCTAAAGACTCCCGACCAAGTTCCTCCAGAGTACCAAGTCTGGACTATTGGATATCTTGCCACATAGCCTCTCATCCAATGGACGACATTTTGATAGGGAACAAGAGGGGCCATGTGTCACTCCACGGTGTGTCCTGGTTGGTTGTTTAGTTAAGAGGCATTCTCAATGAAGTCCTTATATCGATGGTTGAGAAGGATCCCAAGGGATCCAAGGATCGACGATCCACATCACTTCGTGAATTCAACATTCGGGGGTTTTGGCCATGTAGTATCCAGTTTTCCCCCGAAGTAGGTCAGTGCCAAACTAACCACCACCTAGATTAAATGGTCATGAGTGTTCCTCAAGTTCCTTCATATTAACAACTCTCATTACATTGTGGATTCTACGTTTGGATTTTTTGACGCTACAACAACTCCATTCTCCTGAAGTGGAACTTTGTCGAAGTACCATGCATGAAACCCTCCACTAATAGATCGGATAGTCATGAAGGGTCCTCAACAAACTCCCCAGATCAACGGATCACAACATTTTGCAACTCTGGAATTCAAGGTTTTGGCAGTTTTGAAGTTGTGTCCTCCCAGAGTTCTGAACTAAAATAACTTAGAACCATTCAGACTAGCGCAAGGTTCCCAGACCTTAGCCATATGGGTCCTCCATAAATCCTCGTGAGTTATATTCTTAACTCTTAGTTGGGAATTTGTTAAGGTTGTGGTCACGAGCCTGTGGTCTCTTAGGCTATTGGTTTGACGGAAGCACCATCCACTCACAGAACTTAGGTTCTAACACGGGGAAAGGCACTTTCGATGGGTCAACAAAATTGTAGCAGTCCCGTAGAGTTTGCCTCGACTCTAGTATTGTGAAGTTAATCCCTGGGAAGAATACCTTGAGTATTTACCAACCATCCCAAAGGCCACACTTATCATCTTATAACCATTCAAAGGAAACAATTTACATAATAGCATTAAGCATTTTCCTTATGAATCAAAAACTACAAATATTAGCCATGGACACAAGCATTCAAATTATACATTCCAATTTAAGTGCATAAGGAATAAGAAGTACTTATCTATTACAAGCTACAACCAAAAAACTAATTGTGGGTGTTATTATTTCCACCCAACCATAGGCTTAGAGGCATTCACTCTTAACACTCTGGACACCCTCGTGTCAAGCCATGATATCACCAGGGAAATTTATTTCATTTCTCAAAGATCCTCTCTTTTCACAACAACCCTGCGAGGTTTATCATATGCTTCCTTAGCATCAAGCTTGTGTCCTTCCTCTTTTCTTCTTCATATTCAGGTTGTGCATTCCCCTTTGTGCATGCACTCTTTTCTAGTGTATCTCTTTCTCTATGCAAGGCTTCAAACGCCTCTACCTCCATTGTTTGTGCATGTATCTCCCTTCCTTCCTTTCCCAAAATGGTTCTTGACCTATCTGGTTCCTTCTGTCAGAAGGAAACTCGAGTCAGCCTGGATCTGCAGGACTCTGTGGTACTTCAGGCTGAAAGCCTCATGTCTTCTTAGTTAGACCATGCTTCCATTCATGGGGGTGCTTTATTATTCAACCACCAGTCCTTCCTTCATTAATTGATTCCTCTCCTTGGGATCCAGAGGTGGTTTGTTATTCCCAACAAGGGGAAATTTGGGGTCACTTGACATAATGAACCCTCTTTTATAGTTTTCCCATTCTTTCCCCTAGTGATATCATGGTCACTACTTCAAGGCTTCACCCCCACAGTCATTCATTGGAAATCTAAACAAAATACATTTACATCGTTCACACACTACACCATAGTAATCCTAATTAATGATTAATTACAAGTTGGGGGAAACAAGGGTATTTCAATCTCCTCTCCCTTAAAAGGAACATCGTCCTCAGTGTTCTTTCTCAGTAACACCTATCATGCCTTTCTCATTCAATTGCTTCAGAATTACTGACCCTCTTTATTGGTCAGGTCCTTTTCAGACTATTGGCCTTCTTCACCTGTCTTCAATTTTCTCTTATCCTAGAGAACACATTAGACAACAAGAAAGGAGTTAAGGGATTCTTCCCTTTTTCCAATTTCTTCTACACCACTTGGGATTTCCAACCCAATTGAGTTATTTCTAAGGCCTCGTTGTCTTTTCTTAACATGGATTTAACCAAGCCTATTCATTTAAACATACTCATTTATTCATTCTCCTTTATCCATTTGTACTTGTTCTCACAACTGCTCATATAAGACCTACAACTCCGTAAGCAATTTAGAGTTCTTAGGGTGGGAAAAGTGTTCCTCCTTGTTCCTTTTCTTTGCTTTTGCAATTACTCCCTGTTGGGATATTCCTTCTCTTTTCCTAGACCAGCCTTGGTTAGGCCTCACCCTAACCTTTTTGGATAAATCAGCATGCTTTACTAGCAACTTTTGCTCATAATGAAATATGAACCTATGCATTATGCACATTACCATTCAGTTATCAGAATGGTCAACATTCATTTGTTAGTCTTCTACTCATACATTTTGTTGAAAAATAAAATCCATAATTCTTATATACATATGCATATACATATACACATACGTATACACATATGTGTGTGTGTGTGTGGGTGTGTGTGTGTGTGTGTGGGTGTGTGTGTGTGTGTGTGTGTGTGTATAGGCTTGCAGCCCACTACTCAATTTCCATGAATCATTAAGGTTGTCACTATGTTCTCCTAACAGAGTCCTTACACAATTCCTTCACAGGGAACTCCTTCAGCATCCAACTTCCTTATTACATATCCTTCACTATCTGTGATATCCTCAACCTTGAGTTAGTTCAGTTGTTTATCAAATATTCCATAAGGAATATAAACATGCATCTTTGTTATGCATCCAAATTATTTGTCCACACATATTCCTTGTTTTGTTAACTTACATCCATGATGCACTTAACTACATGCACAACCATAAATCATTTAACTTATGATTGTTCACAATTGTTCTCATGCATCCCTCAAAGGCTTAATCATATTTCCTTTTGCCATGACAACATATCATCCTTTCTCCCTTACTCTCTCTTCTTCTTATACTAGCCTTTCCTGAAGGAATGAAACACATTCCCCTCAAGCTATCATTCAAAACCAAACTTTCATGACTCCTCATATTAGAGTCGGCCATGCATCCATGGTATTCATTAAATTTTGGCAAGTGTAATTCTTGCCTTACATTTCACTCATTTAGGCAGTCACATCATGCCTTTAGTATGCATATTCTCATAAATTATATAGGTGCATCACTTGGACATTTAATAGCATTCATATCCACTTGGTCTTAATATCAGTTTTCATATCAAGCAACCTCATAATGAATTAAATTTATGCACTCGAGTATACAATGACATAGCCAAACATTCATCATGCAAGACCATTGATTGCACCTTTTCTCATGTCCTTCATACACATGGACATGTAAGACTTCCAGATCCTTATCCCAAGGATCTTCCAATCACTCTTATGATAAGTCACCTAGGGGTACTCATCACTAATATTCTCTCTCAGTTGAGAGCTTGTGGTCATATTATCCTTTTAAGCATATATACACATATAGGTAGGTGCATCTCTTGCACCCCTTTTACATTGATATTTTAGATTAATATTAGTTTTCTTTAGTGATAGATTACAGTCACTCATATGACTAGTCTCACAGTCATAATTCATACTAATGTTTCCCCTTCTATATGGAAATAACAAACAAGGGTCACCTTTTTCCTTTCTACTTTAAAAACCTTCCATAATTCAGAATTTGGATGGATAGTTATTGTGCCACTCAAGGCAGTAAGATAACCACTTCTAGTCTCTTAGTCATGCCTCAATTCATTCTTGGTGAATACATATTTACAAGGGAATCTCTTCCTAAACTCCCTCTTATAGATATCTGAGTATACCAATCCATATCCATATGGCTACCATCCACCTCTGGATGTCAATATGATCCATTGGTCATCCAAAGGTGTTTTGACACCTCCTTAATCAAAACTTGCATCGGTCTCTCATTGATCCTTACGGTCCTATCGTATTAAGGCATTAGGCCACAACATCATCAAATTTTCACTCTTATTTTTAAGCCCTATTGTCATAAGGTCATCCTCATCTAAAAGGTACATTAGTAGACCGTACCTTAGAACCCACCAAAGGTTATAACATGCCTAATTTGCATGTTCAATATTTTTCCATATTCATTCTTATGCATAGACAAGCCCTTGAATTAACATGGATATACACTCCAATAGCATAACCATGAGATTTTGAACTTGCTCTTGTCCATTTACTTCTACCTTCATGAAGCTCTCTCTCAATCTATAGGGTTCCTTTTTACTTTCTTATTGGATTATTCCATCAACAATTTTTAGTCAGTAAATTGACCTTACCATTTCCATTAATACTATGATCATGAACGGTCATACACATATACTGGGTTTAATCCTTTATTAAAACAGTAATTATTACTGCCATGGATCCTTTCAATCCATTCACATTCAAGTTTTTCTATTAGCTCTAATCAACATAATCCCATTTTTGTAGGATTGGCCAACATTTCTGAAAAAGAACGGGTAGGATTCCCCTGTCACAAACTAGCATGCTTCAATGTCGTTGGGTAAAATCCCAAATGAATTTTAAATGTGCATTCGTATACTCGAGGGACTTATGCAAATGATTTCCCTTTGGCAGTAATATTCTCAAGAGGCTCATATTAGCCTTGGTAACCCAATCTTATGTATGTAAAACAACACGTGCGATTGCACAGTGAAGTCAGTTTCTTTATTTAGAAACATTAGCAACATACAATGCATATTTCCAAAACATCTATCAACAATAGAAGGTTTCATTCCTCGCTTCAGTAGAGGCTAAGCCTCTTAAGAATGGGTGAAATAAGGTGTTACCCCTTAAATTCCTCTAATAATATTTTTTTACGACTTGTGCATGAGCCCAAGTAGGCCAAGTGTTGTTTCCATGCTCTAATACCAATTTGTAACACACTTGACCCCTAAATATTCTTTTAAGGGGTGGGAAATCATAATTTCATTTTCCTAAACCATGTCACATACTCTTTCATGGATCTCCATCCCATTCTACTCATTCATATCTTTCCAACCACTATCCTCATTCTCAAAACTGAGTTAAGGATTGGAAGAAATGCCCTTCCACAGTCCTTCGAGCACTTGTTGGTCAAGGGCCATGTGGATCTGAATCTCACGTATCATCCTGAGTTTTCCTAAATCCCGGAGCTTCCAGCACTCCTAAAACTATTGCAATATTCCATCCACCGATAAACCAATGGTGGATCTCCCTCCATGTCAACGCATATACTTATAGATAATTCTACATTTGGTTCTTCGGCACTGAGCACCCCTTTTATTTATACGTACAAAACCTCTCGAAGTCCTGAAGTCTCATAATCTTTCCACGCGGCTTTGACCTTCATGCCCTTCAGTCTCTCTACAACACTGTACCCTAACTCTTTCGGAGCTCCTATCTCCTGAAATTCTGAAACACTGCCATGTAGCTCCAGCCCTTCTAGCTTATCCTCGACACCATGCTCCAAACCTCCAGAGTCCCGAAGTCCTAGTCACATCACCAACCACTTTGGCCAGGTATGCATATACCAGAGGTTGAAACGTAGCAAGGGCCAATGGTGACACGTGCCCTCATCAAAGGGTGACATGTGTCATGCTCTAATAGGCATAAGGGTACTACAAAACGTCTATATCCCAGTGACATGTGGCACCTTGGTTACGGGTCCACATCACCCTAGATGACGTTAGTGAGCCACATCAACCCCATACAAACATCCTTCTAACGTCCTTCATATCTCAATATTGATATCTATCCATGTGGATACATAGATCCACGGATATCGTTGCTTCACAACTCTGGGCTTTAGAGCTTATCAACTCACCACATCACAAATTCCTCGTAGGGATAAGTCTCTAGATTATCGGATCTTGCACCATGTGTCCTCTACCTGCCAATGATTGAGATTTACTTCGTCATTCGCGAATTTGGGAGTCTTCACACTCAAAAGACTCTTGGCCAAGTTCCTCTAGAGTACCAAGTCTCCAGACTATTAGATCTCTTTCCACGTAGCCTCTCATCCAACAGCTCTGGTCCAACGGATGACATTTGACAGGGGACAAGAGGGGCCACGTGTCTCTCCACAATGTGTCCTGGTTGATTGGGTAGTTAAGAGGGGTTCTCAATGGATTTCTTAGATCAACAGGTGATCATGACAGATCTAAGGATCGACGTTCCACGTCACTTCATGAATTCGACATTTGGGAAGGAATGCCTCAATCAATGCAATTCCATTCGTTATGGCGCGATCCCAACAGTCCAATGGAGAATGTTTTGTAAATAACTGCATTTATAGACGTTCTGGAGCGTCATTCTAATGGTCAAGATGCCTCCAATGGTCATATTGCTTCATCGTGGTGAAGTGTCAATCTACGTTGTTCTGATATCCCGACGAAATTCCAGTTCTGTAAATATTCCTTCTACGAGGTCCTCTCTAGAACTTCCTGCAATTTCTCTAACTTTGCTTTCTTCTTGATGAGCTTTCTGGATTTATTTTCTATGATTTGAGTTACTAACTTATTGGGTTCCTATTTCCATTATTGTTCTTATCCTCTCTTAGCATAGTAACTTCGCACTGTTGAAGTTTTTCATAGGGTTCGAGGGTAATACTTCTTCTCTTTCTGGGGTAGGTGCTCTACTCTTCTGTATGGACAAGGGTTTCAAGTCTTCCTATTTTCTTTCAACTTTGACAGCCAAGTCTATGGTCCTTAGTAGCTTCAACTTGTCCTCTTGTTCTTCCAGTAAGTGTGTTATTCTCCTAGCCATGAAATCTCTTAGTTCTTTCTTTTTCTGTTCTAAAGCTTCCCCTTCTTGTTTCCTTCGTATATAATCTTTCTCAACCCAAGTTTTTCCTAGCAAAATAGCAAATGGGGCATTGTTATCAAAAAACTTAACGATCTCAAATTCTTCTTTTGTCGAAGTTCCATGAGCACTCATAGATATCTCGGTAAATCTTCCACATAGGTTTATCATCTTCCCTTTAAACAATCTTATTCCTCCCAATGAAGGAACCATAGCAGGTTTTCCCAAAATTTCCCAAGTTCTTTTTATCATGATATTCGCCTGTGTTTCCTCATCCAAAACACAGTCTATGTCAAAGTCTCCTATTCGTGTTTCTATGCACTCTTTCTCTTTTAAGGCCTCTGATAAGTTGATGTCTCTATGATCATTCAGGGTTTCTTTCATCTGCAATAATACAGTCTCTGATTCTTTCTGGTTCTTGAGCATATTCTTAGTCTCTTGACCTTCCTCATGGTCTTCTTGTCTCATGTTCATCTTTTCAACTTTGGCAATCATTTTAGGGAAATCCAAAACTTCATGTCCACTAGCCTTACAACAAAGGAAAACAGGACCTTGACCAAGGCATTCCTTAGCAAGATGTCCTGGTCTTCTACAATTATAACAAAGAATCAATCCTCTCTTTCTCTTGAATGATCCCCAACCCTTCCTGTACTACACACTGGGATCACAGTGGTGGATCTGCAAAAAATTATTTCTAGGATCCTGCATCCATTTGTTAGTCCAAAAATTATTTCTATGCATAGGAATAACATATATTTCACTAGTTCTATCATATCTATTCATATCAAATCTTCTTTCTTCTAATTGTGCCCTAGTCTTCCAACTAGAACAAAATTTATCAAACATACCTAGATCCATTCTTTCGAAACAAAAATTTTTACTTATCTTACCTTTATCAAAGCACAAAGCTTTAAGATCTTACCTCTTTTCTTTAGATCTGGTTTATTTCTTAGCAAAAATCTTTGCAAGTCAAGTAGAATACTGTGCCCTAAAGCAACAGATCTATGCACAAATATTTCTCTTTTCTTCAGTTCCCAGCAATCACAGTTTCAGGTCCCAGCAACGGAACCATTTGTTGGGGCAGGGGCAGACCCAGGGTTCAACACTTCAATAGCGCACCAACAAAACCCTAACTATCGGCCCTTTCGGCAACACCTGCGAAGCAGATGAAGTCTTACCCAAGGTAGAGAAAGGGGGGGTTGCAAGACTCAAGTGTCTGCAACCTAGCTAGGACACAGATCTGTGATTACAATACTTAAAAGAGCACTTATCAGTTAACATTCATTATTATTTATCCCTTATCCACTTCGCAGGAGAAAACCCTTATTACATAACAACGCAGTATTCAACAAGATCTAACACCTCCAAGAACTTAGCATATAGAAATAGATCGGATCTAGTATTCATTCACATTACTAAGCACTAAGCTACTATATCAGATGCATCTAACATATATTTCTATATTAAGCATAGCTCAAATAAAAACCATAATGCACAAAGAAACCATAATCACAGGATATATGTGGTTCACCCCCAATGTGGGGCTACGTCCACCAACTCTTCATCTTCTTTATTATCTTTTGCCAATATCCTTACATGCACAGAGCATCAAAACCCACTCGACATAGGACAAGACATCTGAGTGCACCTCGCTAGATCCTCCTTCCCCAGGTCAGGTCACAACACAAAGCCTCTTTACAGTCACTTCCACTTAGTTCTGCATGTTCTCAACACACATTATGCACAAAGCTATCTCAATCACATAGATCCAACTACTTACATCTCTTGCACTTATCACAATATAGAACTTAGCACCACATCTCCCTTACTTACATCGCCTAGATTTCTATTTATACATTACAAAAGGGGCCAAGGCATGGGTAAACCCATGGGCTGACATCCCATACCCATTACATAAACCCTAAACCCAAAAATCCCTAAAAAGGGGGCGATATCCTGCGATCTCTGCTTTGACTTGCGCTTCACCTTCGACCAGCCTATCGAAGTCCCAAAAATGGTCAAACATGGCCAAGGTTGTCCAAAACTTGGTCAAGGGCCAACAAGTGGGGTACAAGAAATCAAGGGACGAGCAAGATGAAGAAATAATATGGAAGAAGGTGGCATTTTACCCTGGTGGTTTTTCAAATCCATGGCTCCAACATTTAGTTCAATGACCAGATAGCCTCAGGGTGAAAAACCATCTCTGGTCGTCGTTCTCATTGGAAGAAAACTGCAAGAAAAGAAAACAGGTCAGGCAAAATAAAAAGGTCTAGAGTGGTAGGTCGAGGAAGATCCCAACATGCTCAACTTCTGATCTCTCATGCCCTTCATGAGGCATTCATGACTGCTAAGACCTATTCCATCCATATTACTTCAGAGGCCCAGGTCTCCATGGATAGTCTTGAAGTTGAGGTTCGTCGGGAATGGAGAAAGACTCTTAATGCTAAAATTGATGTTGAACTAATGTTGTGGATCCTGGACATAGGTTCCACCCGTGCTTGGGAGATGAAATATTTTTGTACCATAGACCTGTATTGGCACATCAAAACTCTTCTCAGCAAAGACATAAAAAAAAGGGTAGCTTCCCACAGTGAGCTTTCCATGTAGATGGAATATATACAATTACAAATCTAGGAGCTTGACAAGAAAATAACTAACATGGCAGCCAAGACCAGTCTCAACTTTAGCACTCTCGATGAGGACCCCCCCCCAGGTTCCTCAAGATGATATTCCCTCCTCTTTTGATTAATTTACAATGGTTTTCTTTCTAAATGCTAATAGTTTGTATAGTTATAACAACTAGGATATTAATCCTCAGACAATAAATATAACCATAATCAACAGTGAGGATAATTTTTTTGACAGTTTTTGTACAAATGATAACAATTTATTTTTTTATATATTCTGGGTAGTCAGCCTGAAAAAGTAATTTTTCTATTGTTGGGTTGGTTTCCAAGGGGCAAGCCAACAACATAACACTTGTAACTATTTCATCTTATATTAATATAGAATAGCTAGCTTATAAGAAAAACAATGCTTCGAGGACGAATCATTTAAAGGAGGGATGACTTGTAGTATAACTAATTTCTCATTAATAATTATTATATCTAATCATTAATATTTGTAATTGACCGTTGTGAAGGTTGTGTCTCTTCACTAAAATCTCTA
>ML780185.1:404980-422774 GCA_009831015.1 Picea engelmannii | reverse complement strand
AATGTAATAAGGGCTGCTCCGGCAAAAGCCCATTTCTCCCAGTTAATAAAATCGTTATCCGTTTCAGTTAAAAAAAAAAAAAAAAAAAGGTCTTAAAGATATTATTTTTATTCTATTTTTTAAAATAAATACAATAAAAACTTGCTCATTATTCAAACAATAAACCTCTATACCTAAAAATTTACAATATTAATATAAAAATAATAATCTTTTTAAAAATATCAAGTTGCGGAAGTTTATTAATAATTCGAACAAAATTAATAACACTACGTACCTTGAAAATAATTCTCATCTCCTAAGATTAACGATCCGTATCTAAGAGGGAGATTTTGCGTTTTAGGAGGTCACATAATTTAAACTTTAATAAGAAATATGTGATTTATAATTATAATTTTATTAAGATTAACGATCCATATTTTTTAGGGAGATTTTGCGTTTTAGAGGTCACATAATTTAAACTTTAATAAGAAATATGTGATTTATAATTATAATTTTATTAATTGTAAAGTTTGGTTTGTTATATCATATTTTCAATATTTTATGGTGTTTTAGTTTAAATGTGTTTTTTAGATTTTTTTGGGATATTTATAGAAATATGGCAGGAAATTGTTAGATCAGAATATTTGAGTGATTATTTCTGTATAATTCAAGTGCCCAAGGGTTTTTCAACATGTTGAATTCATATCTGCATTCATAACTGATTTTTAAACAATAAAAAATAACCATTTCATAAAACAGTTAGACAATTCTTTTTATGCTTTTTGTGTGAGGTAAGAAAATATGATGGTGTTTGTAATAATATAATGGTGAATTAACTTTGTGGTGAATGTATTTGTTATTGGATTTTTTTTAATGTATTTATTTTTATTTTTATTTTTGAAGTTATAAAAAAAAACAATTTTATATTGATTGCAAATTTAAGGTATCTAATAGATATGGAACAAAGTTAATTGTTTACTTTTACTATATGTTGTTGGATGTACAAATCTGCAATCTAAATAAGCTTGAGCTTAAAGTTAATTGTTTACTTTTACTAGATGTTATTGGATGTACAAATCTGCAATCTAAATAAACTTGAAATAAGCTCCGGCTAAAGGATGATGTAATTCATACTAGTCATACAAACTTATCATTGCCACATATCATATAATGGTTTAAGATAATCAAACAAAGTTATATGTTTACTTTGCTAGATATCCACTGGATGTCCAAATCTACAATCAAAATAAGCTCATGGTAAAAGATGATGTAATTCATACTGGAGGTCATAAATTATTGGATATCCAAATCTACAATCAAAATAAGCTCAGGCTAAAAGATGATGTAATTCATACTGGAGTCCCCTGTCATTAAATTTATGAGGACTAACTTATCATTGTCCCATATCATATAATGGTTTAAGATAGGCAAACAAAGTTAACTGTTTACTTTGCTCCATGCAGGTTGGATGATTAAATTTATAAGAATTAACTTGTTATTGCCACATATCATATAATGATTTAACATATTCAAACAAAGTTAACTGTTTACTTTGCTCCATGCCAATTGGATGTCCAAATCTGCAATCTAAATAAGCTCATACTAAAGGATGATGTAATTCATACCAGTGATACAAACTTATCATTGCCACATATCATATAATGGTTTAAGATAAACAAACAAAATTCACTGTTTACTTTGCTAGATATCCATTGGATGTCCAAATCTACAATCAAAATAAGCTCATGCTAAAAGATGGTGTAATTCATATTGGAGGTCATAAATTATTGGATGTCCAAATCTACAATCAAAATAAGCTCGCTCAGGCTAAAAGATGATGTAATTCATACTGGAGTCCCCTCTATCATTAAATTTATGAGGACTAACTTATCATTGCTCCATCTCATATAATGGTTTAGGATAGGCAAACAAAGTTAACTGTTTACTTTGCTCCATACAGGTTGGCTGATTAAATTTATGAGAACTAACTTATCATTGCCACATATCATATAATGGTTTACTATAGGCAAACAAAGTTAACTGTTTACTTTGCTCCATGACCGTTGGATGTCCAAATCTGCAATCGAAATAAGCTCATGCTAAAGGATGATGTAATTCATACGGGAGTCGCGTGTCATTAAATTTTACGAGGACTAACTTATCATGGCCACATTTCACATAATGGTTTAAAATGGGTGACATTCGTTTGGACAACGATTCGGGATAAGGATGGCCCATAATTTACGAGGTCTCACCATCATCGCCACATATGATATGGGCGCATCTGTTTGGACAACGATTCGGATAAGGATGGCCCATAATTTACGAGGACGAACCATCATCGCCACATATCATATAATGGGTTTTAACATGGGTGACATCCGTCTGGACAACGATTAGGGACAAGGATGACCCATAATTTACGAGGACTAACCATCATCGCCCCATATCATATAATGGTTTAACTTGGGCGACGTGCGTTTGGACAACGATTCGGGACAAGGATGGCCCATATTCCGTTTGCAATATGGATAAGCTTCCGTTTGAACTTCGTCGTTCCTGTTTGGACATATTTACATTATGGATAAGCTTGGGTAACATCCCTTTGTGTTTTATTTGATAGGAGTGAAGAGGATGTGGTCCAACAGGATACGGATGTTTATGAGCTCATACACCGATTTCAAACGCTCCTACTGCAACTGCGAGAATCTTCTGCAACCCGTTTGCTCCTAAAGACTAGAAGTGATCGAGGTAGTTAACCGTTGCGGCTGAGTGAAGACCGTACTCATCATTCCGAATCGACATCAGCGATGGCGAATGATTCCATCAATGACGACAGAAGGAATGGAAACATGCCGCACTGTGTTTGAAGGGACGGATTGGTTGACCGGTACCTGTTTTAGTTTTCATGGGCATCAGCGGCTGTTCGCAACGTTTTGTTCCTCGGGAGTCGGGGCATTGCGTTACTCATATTTATCCGTTTCCCATATTTCCGGGATGACAACATTCAATGTGGGATATTTTCCCGTGGAGCCCTTTTTATTAAATCTCTTACTGCCACATTCAATGTGGGATATTTTCCCGTGGATCCCTTTTTATTAAATCTCTTACTGCCACATTCAATGTGGGATTATAAGATACTCAGACCTCGTCCAACTTAAAATGTCTTATTCTCCCGTATACTACTTTTTCTCATCGAGACAAACGTCCACAATCAGCCCATTAGAAGGGATACGCAGCAGCTGGATTTTGGTAGCACTGTAATCAAAGACTTCTCGATAACTGAAATAAAATATAAGAAAACAAAAGTGGACAGTCGCCTTTGTTGGTTTGTGTAGTTTGTCAACTTTCAAAAGGCGGGACGGCCTACAGTCCACCTGCCGCAGCATTCAATGCTGCGTAGCAGGCTGGATATTGGCCGCCGAGTTTCGGGCTCGAGCCAGGAGGGAAGCATTTCTGGAGGGAGGCCAATTCGGTGATTGCGACATTGCGGCGGAAGCAGCGAGCGTGACAAAGAGAATGAGCATCTTTTTATTAAAAAACTCTGAATTATTATCATTAAACAATCAAATCGCTGTCACCATTATTGTAGTTATTATGATTATTATTTCACAACCAAATCGACTTGTAGCAACTCGTATTGTGGCCGTTTCTATGAGAGATTCGTATTTCTCATACTGTGTCCAGTCATATTTTACAATGGGTTTTGTTTAACTATTTAAAGTAGTTTTGGTTTTATTAGTTGGAATTTGGTGATTTAAATTTGTATGAAATGATAATTTTTTTATTATTTAAATTGTATTTTTAAATATAAAAATAAATTTAAAGTGTTAAAAAACTTATAACACATTTAAATTATACAAAAATAAATAAAAAATAAATACTCAAATATATATATTTAACAATTATTTATCAAATTTCAAATAAAAAATAACTAAAAAACAAAACATAAAAAGTTTAACATAAGGTTTTCATAGATCATACCATGGTTGGAATTTGCATACAAGAGTGATGATTTCAGTGTATTTCTTGTCATTGGATGATGGAAAGTTAAATTTGCTAACTGTAATAGACGTTATTTCATGATGGATAATTTGGGGATCAAATTCCATTTCTCATCCATAAGAGGTTAGAGATGAGGCAACTTTTGCGTTTTTTTATTTTTTTATATGGAGGCAACTTCTAGTTTTTTGTCTTATATAATAGAATATCAAAGCAATGTAAAGAAGTAGAATATTGTAATCAAGTAGGAAAACTTTATAAATCATAAATATGAATGTCTTTTAATAATTTATTACTATAAATCTGTTTTATTCAATTATAAATCATAAATATAAATTTTTAAAATATATTTTTATGTGAATGATATATATATTTTTATGTTTTTAGTTATATATATTTATATTTATATATATATTTAATGGAATATACATTCAAGAAACCTCTTCTCTTCACTTTGTTTCATATTTTTTAATATGTTAAATCATATTTTTTTTATTATATTGAAGAGAGATGAGAAAACTTCTACTTCTTATTTTATATTATAATATATACAAACAATGTTAAAAAGTGGAATATTAGATTAAAGTAGATAAACTTAAACTTATAATAATATAAATTATAAATATATATATATTTTTAAATATATTTTATGTTAATGATATATTTTTTTTATGATTATTTTTTCATTTTTTATATTTTTAATTATATATATAATCCATGAAATATACATTTGAGGAAAACCTTTTTCCTTTCCTTCTTCTAATATTTTTAATTATGTTAAAGAAAGATGTAGGCAACTTCTACTTCTTATTTTATATTACAGAATGTCAAAACAATGTAAATAAAGTAGACAATCTTAAATAAATAATAATAATCTATTTTTAAGGTCACGGCCAAGCCCCTCCACGAAGGTGACCTCTTAAGAGGAAACACATGTTCTTAACCACTAGGCCAACTCATGCTATATATATATATATATATATATATATATATATATTATGGGAAATCCTCAATGTTTGATTGCATTTTTGACAATCTTAATCATTAGGTCCACTCACTGTGTGTGTGAATGTATGAAATTACAAGGTCAACTATTAAGATTGGTTAAGGTGTTAAGATCATAATCAATTTTATTTTCTTTACTTATGTATTATATAATTTGTTTTGGAAATGGGTGAGGTTTATTTAGATCATATTAAAAAAAAATGGTTGAAAATTACAGGGTTCATCATTACAAAGCTAAAGCAACCAACTCATCTAACATGTAAAGGGAAAAGAGACAAATAACATGTAGGTGTTAGTAATGCACACATGTTTATAACATGCACATGTTAATAACATGCATGTAAAATTAGAAACTTACACATGTTTTTATTACATAAAATCATAACTATGCAAAACTTCCCTCACCTTTAGATGTTTCAAAATGAAATATTTAGTAGTAGGACCTATTTTCTTCTCTACGACATAGTCAAGGACCCTAGGCCTAGCCCCTATGTGCAAAACTGCTTAATGGAACCCATAATACCACTTGGGGGTCAATGCCCCCATAGAAATGGCACATGTCATATTTGGAGGCCTTGGTCATAACCCTTGAGGCCCGTAAATCAATTGATAGTAGCCATATCCCACTTAGAGGTAAAAGATCCCATATAAAGGTCCTATGTGGTGTTTCAATGCATATTTCTCCACACTTAAGCCCAAGAATATTTATTAAATGTCCAAGGCCCTTGTTATACTTCCTTGACCATTGTCAAGACATAAAGAACCATAAGTGTTAAACTAAATGTTATCAAATGAACTTGTCAGAGTCCTGTGGGTTTGTGGTTTCTACCTAAGTCTGTAGTTTTTCCTTGTCTCTATCCTTTTCGCTGGTCGATTCTTGAAGTTTTTCTCCCTTCGGTCGATAAAATCATTTTTTGTTTTCCCTTGTTCGCTTGTGCGCCTTGGTCTCCCTGTTTTCTCAACTCATAGTCAGTCGTCCAAATCCTTGATCGTGCAGGTCACAGCCATGAACACAAAGCACAACTTTCTTAAACAATATGTTTCGATATTGAAGCATAAGAAAAAGACAGTTTTAATCTTTCAATGACGAAGATTCCAGGAATAGTCAAGATTAGCGGCTCACGGACATTCGAGAGTGAAAACTTGCGCAAAATATAACGCCAGAACAAAAGGCCCTGAAGTGAATACGAGTCGTTGATCTTAAAGGGGACAGGTGACAATTGATCCAAGCCTTTGGGGAAATGAGCTTCGAGAGATTTGAAATGAGAAGTGCTTAGAAATCCCGAAGGGTTGAAGTTTCGAAGGCCTGAAATGGATCTGATTCGTTGATCAGCCAGAGCCACGTGTCATCAGATCCATAACTCTGGGTAAAAGCGCATGGAGAAGTAAGCTAGATTTGAGTTTTGATTTTTCCGAAGTCCCGGAGACCTGAAGTGGATCTCGGCCACCCAAATCCAGAGTGCCACGCGTCATCAGATCCTCAACTCCGGAGGTTTTTCTTAGAGGGAAATGTGGTTTGAGAATTGAAATTCCCGAAGGCCAATTCACGAAGCAGATCTCAGCCGTTGATTTGAAGAGGGAAGATCTGATTCGTTGATCTAAAGCATGAGAGTTGGGCCATTGATCATAAAGCCTCATCTCAGATCATAAGATCAACGATCATGCTCCATTGCAGGGTTAGAAGGTGTGCACGTTTTAAAATTTCAAGGGGGGGCCGCAATCAGAACCGTGGTTTTTGGAAAGGGACGTGTGGCGGTTCATGGTGAATTGCGGGGACAAAAGCAGTTTGCTTTCAAACCACCCTTGGTCGCGCCTGTTACACCTCAATATTGCTCACTTTGATAAGTGTCGTAAGTGTCGCATGATCCTCTCAACTGTCGCAAGTGTCGCATGATCCTCTCAACTGTCGCAAGTGTCGCATGTCATTCACAAGTGTCGCAAACATCAAACAAAGCATATTGCCATGATGACGACACCAAGGAGACATCTAGAATAACTCAGACACTTGATTTGGAGGAAGGAGAATGATTAACTGAAGTCAAGGAACTCTTATCACCTGAAAGGAGCTCTTAAACAAGGGTTTTGAAGGTGAGTGCTCCTCTGTATCAGCCTTAGGAGCGCTGGCGCTCCCCTATAAGGTCTTAGGGACCGTTATAACGCCCTACTGCCCCTCTGAAGGAGCGCTATCCATCCTTGGAGCGTTGGCGCTCCCCTCAAGCTTCCTAGGGAGCGCTATAGCGCCCTGATGCCCCTTTTGAGGGAGCACTGTCTAATCTGGGCAGTGGTTGGCCCGTTGAGGAGAATAAGGGAAGGATCTTTCAAGTTTGGAAGGCAGTTGCATTCGAATTCTTGGTTCAATCAGAAGATCCTTGATCTGAGGAGGGAATTCCTCAACCTACCCTAAAGATACCTCAAGAGGTTAATCCTCTTTTAACCTATATAAGCAGGCTCCATGATGGTGAGAAGGGGGAAGAATTGCTAGCATGAAACCTATGATCTCATAGGAAACACACCGTCAGCTAAAGGAGAGTGATCGGTGAAGTTGTTATCATCCAGGTCGTGGATCTTTCGAGCAAGGGTTAGACGAAGGGGACTTGACGAAGCTGTCGCATTCACATCTACGATTGTAAGTACTGTTGTCGTTATTCTCACTGATATGACATGCTTGGCCTGTTTCTTTCTAGTTTGTGTTTGATCTTACATGAACTTATCGTTGATAGATAGATTTGTTTTCAAGCTAATATCAATAGAGTAGGAAGTGGTCATACTTTGTTTGTCTACAGGGCTCGTCGAGGGGCAAAAGATTGGAGCTCAAATCAGAGCGTGCAGGGACAAACATTGATAAAAAGGTACTTATGTTCTCCTTCCTCCTCACGCATTAGTTTGTATAGATTTGAAAGGAAGTCAGTGTCCACATTAAGCACTTTCTGTCTTAGAGTTTAGGGTCTAGCTCTTTGAGGCAATCTACCTGTCTGTAGGGAGATTTTTCTACAACAGTGCCCACAATAATGCAATTGCGTAGGGTCATGGCCCTAGGTCACATTGAAGATGGAGCAATGGAGAGGAGCTGCGCCAAAGACCGAAAGCATCCGTATTGGTCACAGAAGAAGATCTGCTTGGCCTCGAGACGTTGGGATTGACTCAAAAAATTCGTATGGCACCGCCTGGAAACATTCATGAGTGTTAGGTCCTGTCCTGATCCCAATGAAGGTAGTTATTGAATATTGGGGGTGGCAGTTGAGACCTCGTCTCACCCCATAAATGGAAAATGTTGCAGAGCACAACCATGAAGGCACTCTAACAATCCGAAGCTTCCTTATGGGAAATTTTTCCTGTAAAGCACATAACTGCACATGGCTTGCGTCTAACAAGAGAAAACCTGCACAATATGACAGAGCAGGCGCCGACTGAAGACTTTGAAGGCAGTGGTCTGATCACACTCCTGGTGGTTGCAACATTTCTGGGTATTTATAAACAATTTTGATATTTTGTTAAGGCCAAATGGTTGAGCTAGGATCCCTTCTATTGTAATATTTTTATGAAGAACATTGGTTCTCTGGTTATGTATTTGTTTTTGAGACATCTTGGTTAATATAAGTCATCTTTCTTACCCCATCTTATTTTCATCTGATACTGAGAGATTTCATGAATGAATGATTCACATGAATTGTTGTAACTGTATTATGATGAATGTTTGATTATAGTGTTGTTATGATTTCTTTCATTTTCCTTGAAATTTGAATCCAAGAGGATCTTGTGTTTAAGTTTTTCCTCCTTAGGCTGTTGGAAGACCTGATGTCCACAACAAACCTCTACACTCTCCTCACCAAAGTCTTCCCTCTATTCACCCTTACTCCAACTTACTAACTGAAGTTGATTCCAGACCTCAATTGCTTATGCATGCTAGTCCAGATTTATGAGTTAGAACATTATTATCATTGAGTCCTCTCCATTTGATCACCTAAAACTCATTTAAATTTACTGTATAAACTGATGGGTACTGGGTTTACCTTCTATGCAATCTGAGGGTGACTTCTAGTGCCAACATTTCTGGCACCATTTTCGGGGAACGAATTGAAGACTTTTCCCTGGGATAGAACGACAAAGAAGCTTTGATTCTGAAGGTGCATCAAATATCAATACCATTGAAGATCGCAACTTGCACCTGGAAACTCCACTGTTTCAGTTCTGGTTCACAAAGGCAGGCACATGAGGTCCACTCCACTGCTGCCTCTAGCAACGTCTGAAGCTGACCCAGAGGAAATTATCAGAAAGGGAAAGACCGCTCAAAAAGGTACCTCCACTACTATACCAAGTTTTTCTGATAATTTGCATAATCCCTCTTTACAAACTCCAGTAACTGTCTCTGATTCTCCCATTATACAAGCTGCTAGAGTTTCAAGAAAATTAATTTTTGGGAGTTTTCCTGCCAATTTCTCCCCTCCTATTCTTGGTTTGGAAGGAGAGAGCTTTGACACCCCTTTCTCCCCCGAAGTTGTGAAGTGGAAGGAGAGAGCTTCGACCTTAGAAGACTTTCATACTCCAGACTTTACTAGTCCTCCTCCTATTAGAGTTGTGCAGTTACAGAAGGGGAAACCTCTGTTACCTCTAGCCCCTCATATTTATCTTCTAACACTCAACCTTTTCCTTTTTCTCCCAGAAGCACAACCCCAGTCTCGCCTGTCCGAATTCCATCTCCCCCTGGTTCTCCTCTAGTTCACGTCCAAATGGTAGGTGCTAATCCTTCCAGGAACATGATGACTGAGATATTAGCTGCTAGATATGTCCCTATGGTTTTACCTCATCCTATGAATTCTCTCCCAGCCAAGGACTACCTTAAGTACATGCCCCGGTTCATAGGGGAGGGAGACGTGACTGCAGAAGGGCACCTTGCATCCTTTTATAGAATTGTAGAGATTCAGGTCATCGAAAATGAAGATGCGTGGATGAGAGTTTTTGTACAGAGCCTTGATGGTGATGCCAGGGACTGGTTTAAGGACTTGCCTCCTAGATCTATTGACGATATTGCTTCTCTGGATGATTCATTCTTAAGACACTGGGGGAATAAAAAATATCTCCTTTATTATATTACAGAATTCGGGGCACTTAAGAGAGAAGAGGGGGAATCTGTTTCAGACTTCTCGAAGAGATTTAATAAGATGTATAAAAAGATTCTTTCTGAAATTAAACCTATAGAAACCTCTGCCAAGGTGACTTATGCTAATTCTTTCGACCCTGATTTTTTCTTCCTGTTGAGAGAAAGAAGAGCTACCTCCTTGGCTCATATGCAAGATGTATCCCTTGAAGTAGAATCCAATATATTGGTAGCTGACAAACTCAGGAGTAAAGATGATAGAGACAAAGGAAAAGGTAGGTCTGAAACTTCGACTTCAAGTTCCTCTGCTGCCCCCCCTCAAATGGATGAAGTGACCAAGCTACTAAAATCACTTTCTTTGAGAATGGAAAATATCGAATTAGAAGGAAAGCAGAGCTATAGGAATTCCAAAAATACTGAGAATAGGGTTAGTTTCAAAATAACAACTAATGCCCCTCAGATCATCCAAAGAGATCAGAGAAACAAGGACAAAGATGATCAAAAAATCCAAACTCCTCTCCAAAATAACTTGGTTACTGATGAAAATGAAGAGGAAGAAGATATTGATCCTGCGATTCATTTGCTTGGAGATACCTCTTTGTGCCCTCATTTAACTCAGTCTGCATATGAAGAGGTCATCATAAGTAATCAACTGAATGAGCTGAGCAAAGGAGAAAAGACCAACAACGATCCGAATAGATATAACCTCAGATCCAAGAAGAAAGAAGCAAATCCTAACATTCTTGAGTGGCCTGCTAGAGATGAGAAACCTGCTAAAGATATGGCAAACAACAACAAAGAGAGGAAATCACACTGTCCCCCACGAGTGGTCAGAAGTCCTATCCTAGAGGTGAAGGAGATTTTGAAGCCTCCCTCCTCTTATATCTTTGAGCAAGAGATTCAAAATATTAGGATCCCTATGCCTATCTCAGAGTTAGTCAAGCATGAGGATTTCAAAAGGTGCCTATCAAAAATTTTCCAGCCCGAACCTGCATCTCACTCCATAGACTCGGTTAACCTCCAATATGAAAATCCAACTGTCATGTTAGGGCCTTTGATAGAAGATAGAGATGACTCCTCCCCCCCTTCTACACTTCATTGAACATCCATGATAAGGTGTTGCATAACTTCTTGATGGATTCAGGGGCATCTCACAATCTTATGCCTAAGATTGTCATGGAAGAGATCGGGTTGGAGGTTACAAAAACCTATCACGACCTGTATTATTTTGACTCTAGAAAGGTGAAGTGACTTGGGGTTATCAAAGACCTGGCCGTGTCCCTGTTCCAGATGCCAATGAAGAGCGTAGTCATGGATACCATATTTGCTGATGTTCCCCTTAAATTTGGGATGCTCTTATCTAGATCTTGGATAAAGAGGCTGGGGGAACCTTGCATATGGACATTTCATACGCCACCATTCCTATGTTCGAGGGTGAACAAAGGAGATTCTACAGGGAAGTGCAACTCGTGTACATCATTAGTGATGAAGCAAACCCCACCAACCATCCTATTTTTGATTTTGACACTAATTTGGGATCCATCATATTGCAACTGATTGATACTCCTGAACCTCCTCTTGAAATCAGAAAACAATCCATTTCTTTTTGTGAAATCCCTCCTCCAACTACCCCTGTTTGGAAGATGTTCTTTGATGGAGCCTCTTCTAAGGAAGGTGTTGGTGTTGGATTAGTCTTTGTTTCACCATGTCAAGAGACCATACCCTTGTCCTACAAGTTAGAATTTGAAGATACCAACAATATGGCAGAGTATGAAGCTCTTGTTTTAGGTTTAAGGGTTGTAAAGGACATGGGGATAGAAGATATATCAATATTTGGAAATGCAGAGCTAATTTTTCATCAGATCAAAAATATTTATCAATCTAAGCACCCTAGGCTTAGGACTTACAGGAATGAGATGTGGGACCTAATTGACAATTTCTTCTTAGCTTTCAACATTTAATTTATTCCAAGAAGGGAGAATACCATGACTGATTCTTTGGTTGTTTCAGCAAGCCATTTCAAAATCCCACTGCCACCTAAACTCAAGTATGATATAGAGGTGAAATATAGACCCTCTATACCTGACAATGTCAAGCATTGGAAGGTATTTGAGGATGATCTTGAGATCAGAAAGTTTCTTGAGTCTATCAATGATTTCTTTGCATTACACATTGATCAGGATCATGATTCTGAAAGTAACCCTCATGCTGATGTATTTTTAAATAAAATTGCTAATCACCATATTGTTCAGCTGCCTAGCAATCACATTCCTAAGGGACTAGTTCCTTTAGAAAGATTGTTCGATGGGAACGATGTGGCAGTAAAGTTTAAAGGCTCAACTGATGATGTTGATGTATCTGAGTGTAATATTAGTACATAGAAGGACCCAAATTTTTTCAAATTGTCAAGCAACTTGTCAAGAGAATAAAGAGCTGAATATGCTGAGCTGTTAAAAGAATTTGCTGATGTGTTTGCCTGGACATATGAAGAACTCAGAACATATGACACAAGTATCATTGAGCATAAGATCCCACTGAAGGAGGAAGCCAGACCATTTAGGAAGAAATTGAGACAAATAAATTCTATGCTATTGCCTATTATGAAGAAAGAGGTAAAAAAGATTTTGGATGCCTAGATTATCGTTCCTTTGATATTTTCTGAGTGGGTGGTCAACTTGGTCCCAATGAGAAAGAAGAATGGAGAAATCAAACTTTGTGTTGATTTCCGAAATCTGAACAGAATCTCTAAGAAAGATAATTACCCCTTGCCCAAGATGGAACACATATTACAGAGGGTGATGGGTGCATCCAATATGTCTATGATTGATGGCTTCTCTGGATACAATCAAGTCTCTGTCTTATCTGAAGACAGAGAGAAGACAACCTTCATCACTCCTTGGGGTACATTGATGTACACTAAGATGCCCTTTGGATTGATGAATGCAGGAGCAACCTTTCAGCGAGCCATGGACATAGATTTTATTGGAGAGAAGGACAAGTTTGTAGTCATTTATTTGGATGACATAACAATGTTCTCACAATATGATAAAGAAAATTAACATAGTTACCAACTTAATGAGAACCGTGACCTCAAAACGAGAACTCTGGCCCAAAAAACCCATATTTTTGCATAAAAAACATCAAAATCAACCCCCAAATCAAAAAGTGGTGCTATGGGTAGCACAATTTTTTAAAACGTGGTCAAAATTACAACATTTTTCAAACATAGCCTTCAAAACTTAGACAGTAGCTCAAAAAAACCTTAAAATCAACACCTAAAAAAAAGAAGAGATGTTTTTGATTTTTTTTTTTCTTTTCAAAACGTTAAATTTTGAGAACATTTGAAATCATATTTTTATCACTTGGTACCATTAAAACCAAAACCTCAAAATCAACCATCAAAGTGAAAAGTACTACTATCGGTAGCACCCATTCTAAAATTGGGGTATTAAAATAACACATTTTTATAATGTGGTAAAAGAACTCATCATTACTGTAAACAAAATCATAAAAACAACCCTTAAATGTTTACTTTTTAAATGTTATTATCACGCAAAGCACAAGGTAATACATAATACCATGAAAATATCACAATATAGTTTAAAAATTCAACGACACTTTTTAATAATTTTTTCCTTTTAAGAATAAAAAAGTAAATACAAGTTACATTGAATGAAACATAAATAATTTCTTAAAAGTATTGTTATAATGGCCATATTCAAAACATATGAGCTAAGAAATTTTAGTATATTATCCATAATAAAAAAAACATATCATTCATAAAACATAACAAAAGATTCATAACTTCATGTAAGATCATATGTAAGTTCAATGCTCTTTTTTAGTTACCATACAAACATTATATGGATCAAAAATTCTTAAAATGTTCCATACACTTATTCAGATTGACTCATGGTTTCTGAAATACCATCAGAGTCTACATTGTCTTCAGATGAATGTTTTGATGAAGATGTAGATAATCCATGCTCTTCTCTATTGTCGATGAATGCACCATCTAAGTCTACATGCATGCCCAGCATTTCAGATGTCAAATGCCTTTTTGATCTATGACTAGGTTCAACAGACTCCCATCTTGCATTTATTTCTTGCAGCAAAAACCTCTTGATAATGTCTGTTGTCTTGGAGCGAAGAGTTCCTCTCTTTTTCAAATTGAAGTCATAAACAAGTATGTCAACATCGTCTAATTTTAAGAGGTCAGTGCGACGACGAGTTGTGTTTTGACCCTTTCTTTTTCTCTTTCTATTGACATGTTTCTCAACCACCATCTCTGGCTTGTATGCACCATTGAATGGGTGTGTACTTGTTGCATACCAATGCACTTCAATTGCAACAACATCATCATTTTCTTTCTCAATATTTATAACCTTTCCTATCCATAATGGATAACCATGTGGATCCTCAATCTCTAAAACTGCAATCATGCTACCCTCCTTAATATCTTTTACTGAACCCCTGTAAAGGTCTTCCATGGCTTCACGTTGTGCATGTGACCTTCGCGAACCAATATACTTTTCTCTTTCCTCTGCTTGTGTAATCTCAATAGCACCTTGAGATTCTTGAACTTCAACAATTATTTCTTCTTCAGATTAGTTTGGCATATTTTGTGGCCAATGAAATGGAGTCCTCAACATTCTATCTTCATTTATTGAGCTTGAAATTATGTCACTTTGACTATTGAAAAAAGACTCCCACCAAACATAATCAACAACATCAAAGTACTCATATGTATCCTTAAGGGAATTTTTAATTTCTTCCAGGCATTCAGAATAATCTACATCTCTATTACACCTTCGTGCATTATGGATTTCAACAACTGATTGTAAAAATAATAAATTTGATGCAAAAATTGGATGATCTGGAATGAACTTCAAAAATGATAAACCTGATGAAGGCCCCCATTTTGTAGTATTTGAATACTGCTTTCCCCATATAAGTGTTTTCCCATCAATTGTTTTGAAACAAAATTGATGTTGGAAGCTAATGTCATTAAGCTGCTCAATACATTTTTCTTCACGATGTGATCCCTGAATAAATCTTTGCATGTCAACAATGTCTTCTAATATATGAAAAACAGGCTTTGGAATGTATGCTTTCTCGATACATTCAATCAATGATGGTAGACTTCCAACACTTTTCCTCTTCAATGTTACGGAAAAATGACTGAACATTTGATCAATATGATCATGAGTGTGTCCAACAATAAGGAAACCAACTTTCACCTTTTGAAAGATTCCCATTTCAACAAGCATGCTTAGATATCCAAACAAAATTTGATTTTTATTTTCACGACTAGCGTTGTCCAACTATAGATAGAGAACTTGAGGAAGAATTCCAGACCAGTGAGTGAGCACATGATGAATTATGGTGATGGTCAGATTTGCATCATTATGAATATTTGGAGATGTGAAGTAAACTCTTGGACACATTTTTCCATTGAAAACCATACAACCAACCAAGTGAAACTGAATGAAATTCTCTTCCTGTAATTTTTTGGGTGTACGGACAAAATGCCGTAGAAGTGTTTTCTTCTGGTCCATGCCATCAATTATCATACCTAAATATTTGTTTGGAGAATCATAACACTTCTTCCGATGTTTGCACAACTTTTTTCTTTCACTTGATTGTTGATTCCGATGTTCTTGAAGTGCTTTGATTATGGAATCTGCACATGACATAAAATGGAAATATTGATCATATGTTTTCATAGTTGATAATTATTCAATTTAAAAAAAAAAAAAATAGTAAATGCATACCTCTTTTAGCCCCTTCAAATTTATCTCTTCTTGATTTAAGAGTAACACATATACTACAAATCCCCATCCTTGACTTCTTAGCAATACAAACATTGTTGAATTGTTTCTTCCATATTCTTGTAAAATATGCATATGTAATAAAATTACCCTTTCCTTCAACATCTTCAGCATATCCTTTGTACAAGTTGTAGATTTCCCTCCTTGAAAAATTATCTGGAATATGTATTGTGTCTCTATCTGACATACACTCTCCATGTTTGGAAAAGATATCACGCATCCATGACAATGTAGTGTTTGTGAATGGCCCACTCTCTTGTCCATGATGTACCTTTGAATAAAATGATGGATATTTTTCCAACCTTGTCTGGATTCTTGATAGATGAAGATTACCAATTGAGTGAAGTTTTTTGAAAGCCTTTCTACAAAGTAAAATATTCCCAATGCGATAACCATATACTGTATTGGTGGTTATCATGCACCCCATCAAATATGAATTTTGCATGCTCTTATTCATTGACAAATATGTCTTCCTTTTATTCAAGGCATACATGTAGTCCATGCTTTGCAAACAATTCTTTTGACAACATTCACTTGAAATAAATTCTTTTATGGAAATTGATTTAGTGAGAAAGTCTTTCCTAGACCTTGTATAACTAGAATGCTTTGGATCAATATAAAAAGGTCTAATCTTGGTCCTAGACACAATGTTTCTTTGCAATGTCTCTACTATTTCATCATCCTTAGTAGAAGGTTTTTCCTTATCACCAAAAGGAGTATCAAGCAAAACATTGTTAGGAGACTGAACTAGAGAATGTCGATCACCTTCATTTGTTGCAGCTGAATGTTTGAGAACATCATCATCAACATAATCATTTGGTGAAAAATAATCATCAACATTATGTCCACTATTGACATAATCATCTTCATTGCTTTCAAAATCCCCACTTGAGTGAAAATTCCCACCATCTTGATTAGTGCCTTGAAAACCTTCATCAGTATCTTGAAAATCCTCACTTGGAGGAAAATCAACATCAACATTGTTTCTTTTAAATTTATCACTTGGGGAAGAGTGACCACCAATGGTGTAATCATCTTCGCTACTTTGAAACTCGCCACTTGAAAGATATTCTTCATCATCCTCATTACCAGCTTCAAAATCCTCACTTAGAGGAAAATATTCATTATCCTCATCGGTACCCTCAAAATCCTCACTTTCAGGGAAATTATCAACACCAACATTGTTTTTAAATTCCTCATTCGAGAAAGACTGTCTAGCATTGTCATAATCATCATCATTTGCTTTTAAAGTCCCCACTTGGGGGAAATTCTTCTCCGTTCTCAATCGTGTCTTGGAAATCCTCACTTGGAGGAAACTCTTCATCAGTGCCTTCAAAATCCTCACTAGGAGGAAAATCATAATCACCAACATTGTTGTCTTTAAATTCTCCACTCGGGGAATTTTGTCCACCATTGTCATAATCATAGGTATATATGTAGACAATATCCCTAATTTTTTATTATCCCACATTGGTTATACTAACAATAATTTATATCATCTGTGTTATATATACACAACCTTCTTTTATCTTTTTATATTGTGTTATATCTTGGACAGTATTTGTTTTAGGATTTTGAGCAAGCTAAAACATCAAGAAGACATCCGAGGAGAATCTAGCAAGCAAAGAGGAGAATTTAGCATTTCAGAGGTTAGTTGCATGTTTTCTATTTTTTTCTAAAACACATAGATGTTTTTTACTTTTTCCTAAAAAATACCCAACTTTTTAAAACATTTCAGACTTTTTTTTTTCCAGAAAATCTTAACAAAATCCTTAATAGTTTTTGAAAAAAATGGCAAAAAAAGTTAAATTTAGATATAATTTTTTAACTTTTGTCTAGTTTTTTATGGTTTTTTAGGTTATATGTTATAACATATAACCTA
>ML780185.1:370044-400666 GCA_009831015.1 Picea engelmannii | reverse complement strand
CACCTAAAAAATGAGAGGGGGTGCTACCGGTAGCACCATTTTTAAAAACAAGCTAAAAAATTGGACCCCCCCAAAAATGAGAACTTTGGAGAGTTCTCGTTAAGTTGGTAACTATGTTCATTATGATCATCTGAAAAGAGTCTTCTTGAAGTGTAGAAGATTAGGCCTCTCTCTAAATCCAAAAAAATCATTATTTGCCATGAAAGAAGGGAAATTATTGGGCACATTGTGTCAGTTGAGGGAGTAAAGATTGATTCAAGTAGGGTAGAGGCTATCCAAACTTTGTCACTCCCTTGATCCAAGAAAGAAGTTCAGTCTTTCTTGGGGAAAATTAATTTTCTGAAAAGGTTTGTTTCAAATTTAGCTGAGTTGGTGAAGTTTATCACAACCATGTTGAGGAAAAGAAATGAAATCAAATGGAATTCCGAATCTCATAACTCTTTTGACCAAATAAAGAAGGCCTTGACTGAAGCACCTGTGCTCATTAGTCCTAACTACTCCAAGGAGTTTCTGATTTTCTCTTTTGCTTCATTTGACACAGTAGCTGTTGTTTTATTGTAGAAAAATGCCGAAGGGTTAGATCAACCCATTTCCTTTTTCAGTAGGGCACCGAGAGATGCTAAAATAAAGTATGACATCATGGAAAAGAAGGCCTATGCTTTGGTTAAAGATCTCAAATCTTTCAGAGTTTATGTGCTACATTCAAAGGTCATTGCATATGTCCCTTCATCCTCTGTGAAGGAGATCCTCATTCAGCTTGACATAGACGGAAGAAGGAGCAAGTGGATTGCCAAAATCCTCAAATTTGATCTTGAAATAAAGCCTACCAAATTGGTTAAAGGTCAAGGTTTAGCTAGGTTGTTGGCTGAATCTAATTATAAATCCTTGGGGGTCAATTTCATCAACAGTTTTTCAGAGAATCAACAAGTTGAGTTCTCTGATGAAGATCCTAAAGTCACACCCCCATTGGTAGGATGCACTTGGTACAAAGACATTATATTTTTCCTATAGAAGTTACATCGTCCTGATGGCATGGGAAAGAGAAAGGTAAGAGATTTGAAGCTCAAATCAATTAAATATTGTCTGATTGATCAAGTTTTATATTGGAAAGACCCTTTAGGAGTTCTTTTGAGATGTATAGACCCACAGGAAGCCCAAAAGATTATGTATGATTTTCATGATAGTTTATGTGGGGGGCATCACTTCTAGAGAACCATAGCCTACAAGATTTTCAGGGATGGGTATTTTTGGCCTAGTCTCTTCACCGACGTCTATGCAAAGATCAGGTCTTGTTTCAAGTGTCAAAAATTCTCTGTAAATCAACAGCTCAAGTCTTTTCCATTAAAGCTCGTGGTAGCTTCAGGATCCTTTCAGCAGTGGGGCCTAGATTTTATTGGGGAAATTCATCCTTCTTCAAGTGGTCAGCATAGGTGGATCTTGACTGCGACATACTACTTTACTAAGTGGATAGAGGCCATCCCCACAAGAAATGCTTCCCACAATATAATCATTGGTTTTCTTGAAGATATTATGGAAATATTTGGTTGTCCAAACATAATTGTCACTGATAATGTTGCATCTTTCAAGGCTGAACCATTGATTAAGTTTTGTGAACAGTTTGGAATCAAATTGACTCACTCTACTCCTTACTATCCCCAAGGGAATGGACTGGCAGAGTCCTCTAACAAGAGCCTTATTAGGATCATCAAAAGACTGTTAGAGGACAAAAGTAAGGCATGGGATTCAAAGCTTAAATTTGCTTTATGGGCTGACATAGTGACAACAAAGAGATATCTTGGTATCTCTCCTTTCCATCTTGTATATGGAGTTGAAGCCATTTTTCATTCTAAACTTGCCTTACTTGTGGAGAAATTCTTCCAAGACTCCCAGGGAGAACCAAATGATATGATTAGGAGAATACAACAGCTGGTAGAAGTGTAGAAGACTAGAGAGAAACTACTAGACAAAGCACATGACAATCAACAAAAGATCAAGCATGCCTTTGATAAGAAGCTGACCAAAGAGGATTTCCAACTGGGAGATCTAGTAATCAAGTGGGATGCACCTAAACAAGATAAAGGAAAGCACGATAAATTTGAGGCCTTGTGGATTGGCCCCTTCAAAATTTCCGAGGTTTTTTCAAATAACACTTACAAGTTGCAGGATTTGGAGGATGTTGAAGTTTTTGGTATCCCTGTAAATGGGAATTTTCTAAAGAATTTTTTTACTTAATCCAGAAGTGGATTCCCATGTCATTGTAAATATATTTTTTTCCTTTTACTTTTGGTTTTAATAAGGGACTGCATAACCCAACAGTTAAGGCACTGGAACTACTGGTTCTTGGGAGCTTGCAAGGAGCATGCCATCCCCTGTGGAGCCAAATGTTATCACATGAACTTGTCAGAGTCCTGTGGGTTTGTGGTTTCTACCTAAGTATGTAGTTTTTCCCTGTCTCTATCCTTTTCACAGGCCGAGTCTTGAAGTTTTTCCCCATTCAACCAATAAAATCATTTTCTGTTTTCCCTTGTTCATTTGTGTGCCCCGGTCTCCCTGTTTTCTTAGCTCACAACCAGTCATCCAAATCCTTGATTATGCAGGTTGCAACCATGAAAACAAAGCAAATCTTTCTTAAACAGTTTGTTTCGATATTGAAGCATAAGAAAAAGATAGTTTTAATCTTTCAAGGGAGAAGATTTCGGGAACAGTCCAGATTAGAGACTCATGGACGTTCGAGAGTGAAAACTTGCGCGAAGTATAGTGCCAGAACAAAAGGCCCCGAAGTGAATACGAGTCATTGATATTAAAGGGGATAGGTGGCAGTTGATCCAAGCCTTCGGGGAAATGAGCTTTGAGATATTTGAAATGAGAAGTGCTTAGAAATATCGAAGGGCCGAAGTCCCGAAGGCCCAAAATGGATTTGAGTCTTTGATCAGCCAGAGCCACGTGTCATCAGATCCACAGCTCTGGGTAAAAGCACATGGAGAAGTAAGCCAGATTTGAGTTTTGATTTTCCCGAAGTCCTAGAGACCCGAAGTGGATCTCGACCGTCCAAATCCATAATTCCACGCGTCATCAGATCCTCAGCTCCGGAGGTTTTTCTTATAGGGAAATATGGTTTGAGAATTGAAATTCCCGAAGGCCGATTTGTGAAGTAGATCTCAGCCATTGATTCGAAGAGGGAAGATCCGATCCATCGATCTAAAGTGCTAGAGCTGGGTTATTGATCAGGAATCCTCATCTCAGATCACAATATCAATGGTCACGCTCCATTGCGGGGTCAGAAGGTGCACATTTTTTAAAATTTCAAGGGCGGGTCGCAATTAGAACCGTGGTTTTTGGAAAGGGACGCGTGGTGGTTCATGGTGAATTGTGGGGACAAAAGTGGTTTTATTTCAAACCACCCTTGCTCATGCCCACAATCACGCAATTGCATAGGGTCATGGCCTAGGTCACATTGAAGATGGAGCGATGGAGAGGAGCTACGCCAAAGAGCGAAATCATCCGTATTGGTCACAGAAGAAGATCTGCTTGGCATCGAGATTGACTCAAAAAATTTGTATGGCACCGCTTGGAAACATTCATGAGTGTCAAGCCTTGTCCTGATCCCAATGAAGGTAGTTATTGAAGATTGGGGGTGGAAGTTGAGACCTCGTCTCATCCCATAAATGGAAAGCATTGCAGAGCACATTCATGAAGGCACGCTGATGATCCGAAGCTTCCTTATGGGCAATTTTTCCTGTAAAGCACATAACTGCTCCTGGCTCACATCTGACATGAGAAAACCTGCACAATTTGACAAACTAGGTGCCGACTTAAGGCTTTGAAGGCAGTGGTTTGATCACACTCCTGGTGGTTGCAACATTGCTGGGTATTTATAGACAATTTTGATATTTTGCTAAGGTCGAATGGTTGAGCTAGGCTCCATGCTATTGTAATATTTTTATGAAGAACACTGGTTCTTTGGTTATGTATTTGTTTTTTAGACATCTTGGTTAATCTAAGTCAACTTTATTACCCCATCTTATTTTCCTCTGATACCGAGAGAGTTCATGAATGACTGATTCACATGAATTGTTGTAACTGTATTATGATGAATGTTTGTTTATAGTGTTGTTATGATTTCTTTCATTTTCGTTGAAATTTGAATCCAAGAGGATCTTGTGTTTAAGTTTTTCCTCCTTAGGTTGCTGGAAGACCTGATGTCCACGACAGACCTCTACACTCCCCTCACCAAAGTCTTCCCTCTATTCACCCTTACTCCAACTTACTAACTGAAGTTGATTCCATACCTCAATTGCTTATGCATGCTAGTCTAGGTTTCTAAGTTAGAACACTATTATCTTTGAGTCCTCCCCATTTGATCACCTAAAACTCATTTACATTTACTGTGTAAATTGATGGGTACTGGTCTTACCTTCTATGCAATCTGAGGGTGACTTCTAGTGCTAACACTAAAAACATCATAATGTCCCCTGGTAAACCGCTCATAATCCAAATATGCTCAAGAGATACAATTTTTTGTGGATTGTAGGTGTTTTTCACGGTGATTGAAAGAGAGAAACATAACTTATGGAAAACGATCATTTTTCTCATTATATGATCTTGATTAGGATTCCAAGCCCATTCTTGGTGCATAAACTAACTTAGTCATGGCACCAACAATACCCTTGGAGGTAGTTTATAACCAACAAAGGTCCAATGTGGTGGTTTGATGACTCGTCCATTGTGCTTTAGCTAGAGAATAAAGTTTTAGAGATAGAGGTTCTTGTTCCCCTCCCCCAACCATGGCCATGGACCTGAGCCCCATCCATGGTTCCTAAGACCTCATAATGACATCCACATTTAACTCATATGTCAACACTCCTTCACGAGGGCTCTTGTCATTATTTCTAGGTGTTGTTCATGGTGCTTGAGCATGATAAGGTTCAATTAGGGATTAAGTTCATTATTTCCCCTCTAACCATGTTTATTCCTTGAAACACATTTTGAATGCACAAAACCTACTCATGGTTTTTGTATCCCACTTAGAGGCCAAAGACCCTCTACAAAGTTCCTATGTGTTGGTTTCAGTACTTTTTCGAGACTATTGATCTCAAGAAGCTTTAATAGATCCTAAGGCACTTGTTTTCAATATTTGATAATGGTCAAGTGATCTAGGTGGACATCAGTGGCCACCGACCTATTCCACTGGATCAAATTAGAGTTTCCATCTGGACAGTTTTTTTACAGTTTTTTAGGTCCCAAACTTCCGAGGCCATTTTGAGGCTCTAAACGACGTTTTTTGACGTGGCAACACCTAGTAGATCCCCGTTGGGATGTATTGGGTCATTTAGAATGTGTACTCCTGGGATATACCTTTTTAACGAGGTATCAAGTGCCCCAAACGAAGATGGTATGAAAACTTTACGCCCTAGGGAAGTTGATGTATCAACTACTCCCATCAGGGCCCATAAACCTTTTGGTCTTTCATCCTTCGGGGTCATGGTTTTGGATGTTTATGGTTTTCTCATTTATGCTTTATGTTAAAAAGGACCTTTGGTGCCTCATTGTAATAAAATTCTTGCGAATGAGCGTAGCTGACACATCTCTCTTCAGAGATAAGCCACCACCATTCTAGCTAGCTTGTGTGCTATGCATTTTACAGTCTTTTGTATTCGAGACAATATTTAATAGAATCTGAGTTTTACTGTATTACCGTGTTCCTTGAAATATCTATGTGTATTTACTTGTTATATATCTGTTATATTTCTTCCTTCTTGTCAATATCAAAATAATCTGGATCAATGGTATCAGGGAAATATTCCCCTTATCATTCTTAATGCATGTCCCCGATGAGGTCAATGAATAATGATTTAGGTATCGAGCTTGTTTCTCTTGAGAAAAACCACTCTCACCTGCCCAAGAAACCTCCCATGGAGGAAGAAAAGAGGGACGACGGAGCAATAGATCCTATCAAAGTTTTTCTTGAGGAAGCCCTCATGTGATAGAGAAATGAGATCATGTATAATTTCACCCAAATCGTTCGACGACTGCCAACAAACACAAAGGCACCTTCAACTATTGGTCACTTTGGAGGTGCGACACCATTTAAGGTGCACGTTAACTTTGATATTCCTTTATTTGAAGGCTATATAGACATCAATGCTTTGGAAAAATGGTAAAGTCTGCTAGAGGGTCATTTCTCTATCCAAAATTTTTCCAACAGTGAGAAAATCACCGTCACGCTCCTTAAGGCCCCTTCCCCATGTCAGATATTGGTGGGAGAATTATTGTGAGCAACATGCCAAAGATGAGTTTGCAATTTTTGGGCTAGGACCCACCTGGGCGGCTTTTGTTGATGCCCTCAAAGAGAAATACTATCCTGTTGGAAACTATGATGACCAGTACACGAGATGGACAACTCTACGTTAGGAGAGATACCAAATGGTGCCAGAGTACACCAACATCTTCCATACCTTGTGCACAAAGCTTTATATTAAAGACTCCAAGTGACACCTGGTTTTGAAGTACTACAGTGGCCTACACATGTACATCCATATATATATGAAGTTCTTGGTCATATCCTCATTGTGAGCCGCTTACTGATATGTTGTCAATATCGAGCAAAAGTTCAAGAAAAAGAATGAGTGAGATTTCGGTTCTTCAAACCCATCATAGAAGAATCCCAGTAAGGGTGGCCCTATCTCCCATAGAAAAGGACAAAGCAAGGATGTTCAGTCTCAAGAAAACTAGTGCAAGCCACCAATAAAGAAGGGTAATGGGAAGTGAAAGAAGGACACTGGAAAGTGGTGTGAGTTCCAAAAAATCCCTTGGCACAATATTGATGGATGTCACTCCAAATTGTCATTGTTGGCTGAGATAAAATCCTTAGGTTTGAATGTTGACTCAAACTCAAATTCATAATTGAAAAAGGGAAAATAGATCATTCACACAGAACCCAGTGTCACCATCTCTACCAAAAAATTCCACCCAGAGGAACGAGAGGAGCTTGAAGAAGGGGAGTGCCTCTTCGACTCACATATGTGGGTGAAGGGGACCCCACTCCATTTCATTGTTGACAATGGTATCCATAAGAACCTAATCTCAATAGAGGTCGTCAAGAGATTGATCTTGACAACGACACCACATCCTTAGCCATACACCATCGTTTGGCTTAGCCAAGGATGAGACATCTGCATCAACCAACAATGTTTCCTGCACTACAACATCAAACCCCTGAAAGATGAGGTATTATGTGATGTTTCCCCTATTGACGAGACCAAAAGACCCTTTCAAGCAGTTAAGCGAGAACACCTGATGGAAGGTCCCAATTAGACCCATTCTCGTTTGGAATAGCGTTTCCAACCAGAACATTGGCTTGGTTGCCACTATTAAAATTATCTAAATATGAATATGAGAAAATGATGTTCTCAGATGACTTAAAATTCTGAAGAATTAAACTAGACTAAAATGATTAACTATTGTCGTAAGATGCATTCTTAATTTATTCTATTCAGTCATGATCAAGAGCAAAATATTATAATAAGTGCAGTTAAACATAATATTACTTGCACAAAATTAATTCATAGAAGCAAGGAATATAAAAACTTAACAATACAATGAGTCATATACAAATAATTGATTCACCAACTTGTTATATTGTCACTGCACTTAGTATGGAAATAATGGCAACAATAAACATACAAGAATTAGTCTAGAAATAGTTCATTTAAATAAAATCCACACATCCAAAGAAATAAATATGCATAAACAAAATAGTCTCATTCATACACATTAGTTCCAAAATATTCAAAATTATCTCTTGTTCAAATTACCATACAGTAGTAGTATTGTCCTGATATAATCCGAGTCCAAAATCCCCTTTCTCATTTACAATCATGCCTCTTGTAATAATCTCGTGAATTTTTACATTCTCGAAATTCAATCATAAGGGGAAGTTTAAAAAGAGACACTCTTCGCATTCCTATCCTTATTAGGATTATAAAACAAAAAATATGAGACGTGCAGAAAAGTTATGAAAATTGGGATCATCATGGGTTCTTCTACATCTGCATTAGGTCTCAATATTCCTTCCAGTGTGAATAATTGTCCATGATCTTCTTTAATTTCTTTGACTACATTTTTTCAATGTCCAACTCTCTGTCACAAAATTTGGTGGAAACTTCTTAATTTAATTCTTGAGTTGTACGTTTAACAAAGTTTTGGGTCATAGTGATGAGCCTGGTGAGTTTCAACATATGTTCTTCTAGGGATGCTTTATTTATTTTAGTTAATTTTTCAATGTTTGTTTTGCTAATTTCCCTGTTCTCTTCCACCTCAACTATTCTGATATTGGAAAGTGATGATTCATTAATGGGGGGCATCAGTTGCATCCCAAAATATTCAAAGAGATCATATGAACTATTCCAGAGTCGTTTGCATACTTTAGATGCCAAGTATCTTCTAATAGGGGCTTCCAAGTATCGAAGAAGACTTGGTATTTTATCTTTTATTTTCTAGAATAACATGGAAATGTAGTTGGGTGATTCCTGTATACTCCATGCCAATCAACAATTTTTTCAAAGATGTTATTTGACTTTTGGTATTGATCCTTGATTTCAGTTATTTGATCTTTCAATATTAGTTGATCATCCCGGTCAGCCTGCATACCATTGAGAAGACATAAACATTATTTCTTATGTCGTCCTAGGTAAGAATTTCTAGGGCTGAGACTTCCTAGGTAAGACAATGAAGGAAGTATTTGTTTATAGAGGCCACAACCATAAGCACAAGCGCAACACTTAGAGAGGTATGATATGGACTTAAATCAAGTGAGCGAGCAAGTTCAGTTTGGCAGAGGAAATTTCATTTCGAAGTTCAGAGATCAATGACAAATTATAAGCACTGGAATCGGGAGTTCAGAACATTGTTGAAGTTATTTGTAAAAGATATGAATACTCGAAACCCAAAATCAATAGGAGCCGTTAGATCCAGTAGGACACGTGGCACCAGATCCGAACCACGGAGAAAGTCATTTCGGGAAAACTGAAGTTAGGAGTGCGCATATTTCTTGATCCCCAAAATGTCGATATTCATTTGGGCCGTCTGATCCAGTGGAGCGCGTGGCACCTGATTTGAGAGATCGCGATTTCGCGACTCTGAGGTTTGACCATGGAGCACGACATAGAGTCGCGAAACAAAAAATCGCGAAGCGCCTGGGAATTGGGCATGTGGTCAGAACCCATAGTCATATGGAAAGTAGGGCTATAAAGAAGGGCATGTGCCTATTGGGTGGTTGACAACTAAGGTTATTTGGGGAGACGATCATGGTTTTCAAATTCTAAGTAGGTCCGACCGTCGATCTGGATGGGCCATTTTGCAAGTTGAAGTATCGAGATATTTGGAATCAAGTGGAGTGAATATTCTCGAAATGTGAAGTCCTGAAATTTCACGAAAAGAAGCCCTAGGTCATGACCCGAGGTCACATGAAGCGATGGAGAGGAGCCACTCTAGAAGCTGAGTGCACCCATATTTTCACAGGGGAAGATCTACGTGGTCTCAAGGCATCGGGATTGTCTTGAAGGAGTCATGAGCGTCTCCTAGAGCATTCATGGGTGTCAGGTTTCATCCCGATCCTGATGTAAGTAGTTAATGGAAATGGGGAAGATGGTTGAAACCTCATTTCACCCCATAAATGGAAAGAATGGAAAAGATGGTCGTGGAGGCAGACTGTCAGCCCAAAGTTCCACTGTCAACGAATTCTCCTGCAAAGCCCATACTGGTCTGATATCGCGTTTGATAGAAGAATGCAGGTGTAGACTGGCAGAAGAGACACGGATGCAAAGATTTGATTGCAGTAGCCATGTCACACTCCTGGTGATGGAAAGTTGTTCTGAGCATAAATACTCAGTTTTGATATTTTGTTAAGGTCGATGGTAGAGCTAAGCTCTCGTATTGTAATGTTTTAATGAAGCTCTGGTTATTTGGTTATGTAACTTGATATGAGATTTATTGTTTAATGAAAGACAACTTCTATTTCCATCTTACCTCTGTTTTATACTGAATTTTCATGATCGAAGGATTCACATGGATTGTGGTGACTGTGTGGTAATGAATGTTTGATTACAATGCAATTATAGCGTTTTCAGTTTCCTGAAACTTCGAATTCAAGTGGATCTTGTTTTCAGAGTTTTTCCTCCTTAGGTTGCTATAAGACCTGATGTCCAGAGCATACCTTTACACCTTCTTCTCAATTTATCCCTCCTACTCACCCTTACTACAACTTACTGGCTGAAGTTAATCAATACCTCATTTTCTTGTGCACACTACCCCAACTTTCTGAGTTAAAACGATATTCTCTTGAGTCTGCCCCATTTGACCTCTTTAAATACATTAACTGTGACATATAAACTAATGGGTACTGGGCTTACCTCTACCACAATCCAGAGGTGACTTCTGGTGCTAACAGATGGGATGCCTTGGGTCTCATTCAATTTTTTTTTCTTTTGTCGTTCCAATTGTTCATCTTATATTCTTTTAGCTTCTACTCCAATTACTTCTATTTCATTTTATTTCCTCTGGGCCTCAACTTATTCATCTAGTGTTTTTTCTTTTTCTTCAGCTACTGCCTTTTCACTTTCTCTTCTCAGCACCTCGACTTCCTCAACTAGTTTTTTAGCTTCTTCCTTGGCTTGTTTTCTCTAATACTATGCATCGACTTTCAATCTCTTTTTCTCCAATTCCTCAACTTTCTTGACCTTATCTTTTTGTTTATAGATTAATTTATTTTGATCCTCTTGCAAAAACCTTTGAAATTGGTCTTTATGAAACTTCTTCATTTCTTCTTGTTGATCTTGTAGTTCTTGTTTGGAAGCATCATCGGGAAATTTTTGTAATACCTCTTCATAAAAAAGAACTCCTTTAAATCTATATTCTTCAAAATCCACCACATGTATATTAGGATGATTAAGATCCACAGATCTAACATGACTCACTACGAGCTCATGTGGGTCATGTCCCTTTGCACTCCCCAAGAATAAACATAATTCTTGTAAGGCCTCTTATTTTTTTTCTAGCATGTTTTCCATTCAATAGACTATAGTTCCCTATGTATACAAGAAGCAGAGGCCAAAGGTTTTTACTATTTCTCATAAGAAAGGAAGTAAAGCCTGTTTTGATGGTCTGATAGGCTATTTCCCTCATCAAAAGATGATCTGGTGCAAATTAAGGAAAACAATGAGGGGCGCTTATGGTGCCATATACTCTGATATAGGTGTAATATTTTTCTATATACCAGTTAACTATCCCTTTCATCCCAGCTCTAGCTTCACTTGAAATTTGATTCCTTGGGAACCCAAACATAATAGTGTAGAGAGGAGAGAGGAAAAAATCAAAGATATCATAGATATACCTTTTATAATTTATGTTCCAAAACTCATAGAAATACATGTGCACATGGGGATGATGTTGGCCCCAATTCCATCCAAGATTGGGAAATGGTATTGAGGAACATATAATGTCAATCAAATATGATGACATATAGAAGCAACGTTTTTTCATACCTAGTACATTAGTCACATTAAGACATACATTAAAGGTTAATGTCTCTACCCAATTGAAAACTTGTCCCATCTTCACAATGGTATGGGCCATGGGTAGCTAATCTGTTTGAAAAGAGGTTAAAATTTTACCATGTTTCTTCATGTCCTCTTGAGTCTTGGCTTCCCACCAAATGAGTGTTGCACTATCCAATCTTAAAGAAGCAAGCTGAATCTTAGTTTCATCATCTTGAATTTTTTGTATCCTACAATACACCTCAATCTGACGAATCCAATTATCTAATTTCTCAGCATTTACCTCTCCATTGTACATTGGCAATTCAAATTTAATATCAAGCTTTAACAAAGGAATTTGTGGAGGAGTTTTACCATGTCCCTTTTCGAGAATTTGGAAGAGGTCTTGAACTGGTAGAAGAAGAGGAAGATGGAGGTGAGGGTGGTGGAGAAGCACCATTCCCTCCATTTCCATTTGGAGTTTTATCACCACTGTCTCCCTTGTTCTTTGAAGGGCAACCTGGTATTCCTTTCTTCCATCAAGACTTTCATCATTTCTCTCATTTCCATGAAATCCTTTCTGAGATCTTCATCTTCTGTAGGAATATGTTCATGACTCTCTCCATGAGCCATACTTGGTGAATGCCTCCTTGAAGCTTGAGGTGATGATATAATCTTTCTTCTTGAAGGATGAGAAATTGGCTCTACAAGTTGACCTTCTCCTCTTGTGAGTTTCAACCTTGTGAGCATCAAAAAATAGAACACTTACAAATAATCAAGCCTTCAAAAACCTAATCTCTAATACCAACTTGATCTGAAAATGATAAAGACTTGTATTCTTGAAAATATTTGCAAGTTTTAATTCAAGTGTTCTTATGCAAATGGATCAATTTTGCAAACACATTTTTTTTTATAGAAATACACATTCAAGATGCAGATAAGAAGCAACAAATAACAGTGAAAAAAAAACACATAACACAACAAATGATAAAAGAGTTCACCCCTCTCTTGGGCTACATCTCCTGGTCCAACTTCTAATGGATCTTTTGTATTATTTGCTCAAAGTGATAAAATATGTGCTTTACAATGCTCAAAATGCCAAATAGATGGCTCCAATGGCTTCAAAACGTCCAAAAACCCCTAGATGGGCTTTTTCGGCACCTGGTTTGGTCAAAAATTGAAGAAGATAGGCTTCCTGGAAGTTCCCCTTCAAACTTGCTGTCTCTGGATCGACAATTTGCACCTCTGTGTGTCCAACCTAGCACCCACGCTCAATTCCATGCTAAAACCTAGCACTAGGCGCAACCACAAAACTGTGTGAAATGTAGGACAGTTATGGGCGCACCTAGCCCCTAACTGCCAAACCGTGGACATATGGCCATATGATCGCGCATTCAAAAAGTGCTAAGGTTAAAAACCAAGTCATATGGCTAGGCGCCATGGGTCCAGGCGCACAGGATTTTGAAATGTTTGAAACGCCCACGCGCACACGGTGGTCATATGGTAACGATATGTGACCGGGGGCCGGGGCTTAGCCCCGGCCTGGACCGCGCCCCAATTCACAATGTAATGCAATTCAAAAAATTTAAAAACCATATAGTTGTTAAGAACCAATGGTGGGCGCGCTGGTTGGGCGGCCCTACCCAAAGCTCTTCCCCTGCCCGGAGGTCGCGGGGTCAAGTTCTGCCAACTTCATAAATTTTAATCATTACCCAGGTGACACGTGGCGACCCTTGTTTGGGCCACGTGTCACCAATCCATTCGCCACAATGCCATGTGTCAAGAAATGATTCATCCACACCACTGCCAACCAACACCTGCCACGTGTTGCACGGCCCTGCCAACTCAGCATCTGCCACGTGTCATACAGACCTGCCACGTTAGCATCCATACAGACTATATAGTCAACACATTTTTTTTGCCTGTTTGACGATTTGAACAGAACACGATATCTCACTCATCCGACGTTCGTTTGAACCCAAACGAGTTGCGTTGGGTTCGTGACGACGAGGCCTACACACCCGTTCGATTTGAAGCGATTCCGAGCACTTCGAATTTTGAGAAACAATTGATCCCCTGGATCACGAACGAAATGACCACATATTATTTAACATATGCTTAAAAAAAAATAAAAGAGATACAGTAAAACTGGTTTTCTATTCAATAAGGAAATAAGCTGAAATTGTAAAATACAGCGGAAAAAAGCTTGCTGGAATGGTGGCGGCTTACCTCTGAGAAGAGATGTGACGGCTGTGCTCATTTGCAAGAAGATCATTACAATGAGGCTCTGAAGGAATTTTTACAATAAACAAGAATTCCAAAAACCCTAGACATCCAAAAACCTAACCCTAGGAGATGAAGCGCCAAAAGTCATGTGGGCGCCGTTTGGGTAAGTTAGTACATCAACTTCCCGGGCTCGTAACTTTTGCATACGATATCCGTTTTAGGCATATGATAGCTCGTTGGAAAGGTATTGTCGAGGATATAAATTTTGGTGGCTCAATGATTCCTTTGGCCATCTTTAAGAAGCTCGATCCTGAAAAAAAATTCATTTAGGCCCTCAAAATGGCCCCGGAAGTTAAAACTGCTAAAAATAGTAAATTGCCAAAATTGCCAGAAAACTATTTTGAGCCAATTGGAATAGGTGGGTGGCCACTGATGTCCACCTGGATTAATCCTCCCTCCTTAGGAAGGATTGGTCTCCATTTATTTGAGTTCCCCCATCAGATGAGGAAATTTCTTTTGAATTTGGCCCCGGGTGAGCCACTTGCCTTGGTGCAGGAGCTGCCCTGCTTTGATGACTCGATAAAGTTGGATCCTTTGTTGTCAAGTGCCCTTGATCCATGTGTACACAATATGATTGATGGATTTTTGTTGTGTGAAGTAAGGGTTGAGCTCTATTGGTTTCATCTTCTCTGCTACGTCTGAGGTGTCCAATAATGGTGGGAAATAAGGGTGAAGGAGATCCACATTGAACACTGGGTGTAGGCCAAGGAAAGGAGGAATGTTGAGCTAAAAATAATTATCCCCCATGGCCTTGGTGATGGTGTATGACGCATAATAGAGTGGGCGATTCTTCTGATGGGGTCCTTTAAGGCGTTCTTTCTACAAGTGCAACCAAACTTTGTCGCCCACCTGAAACTTATGTGGCACACGATGTTGATCATGGCGCTGCTTGTACTTGTCATTGGACTTCTGTAGGATATCTTGAACCTGTTGGAGGATGTACTAGATCCGATCAATGAACCGGGTGGCTTTTTCATCTTTAGTTGGAGCAGGAGATGAGTCGGTTGAGGTGACCGCAAGGGGAAGTGCAACATCTATGGGACCCAATGGTTGGAATCCCAACCCCACCTGAAAGGGGCTGTGGCTGATTGAGCTATGCAAGGCTTGGTTGTAGCTATGTTGGACATAGGGAAGGCTCTCATCCCATGTGCGAGGGTGATTTAAATTATACATGCAAAGGATATGCACAATAATTCAATTGATGACCTTGGTTTGGCCATCTGTCTGGGGGTGTAATGTCGTGGATTTGGTGAGCTTGGTGTCCAGCAGTGACCAGAGGCTCTACCAGAATGTGATGAGAAATCGACTGTCCCGATCCGAGACAATGGTTTGTGGGATTCCAAAATGTACCCAGACTTGTTCAAAGAAGAGCTTGACAGTGGCCTCTACTGTGATGTTCTTCTTCCAGGCAACCCGAATTGCCATCTTAGAAAAGCGATCAACAACCACAAAAACACAGTCATCTCCCCGCTTGGTGGATGGGAGGCCCGACATGTAGTCCATTGAGATGGATTCCCATGGCGTATCAGGAGTAGGAAGAGGGGTGTATAGGCCCTGTTTCTTAGTGGGTGGTTTGGCAATAGTGTAGGTAGTGCAGGACCTGATATACTTGCTGACCTCCTATCGAAGTTTCAGCCAGTAGAAATGTTTCTGTAACATCGTCACTGTCTTTTCGACGTCGAAGTGTCCTGCCACATGATTGTAGTGGGCTTCCCAGATCAGCTTCACTTGCTCGCTTGATGGAACACAGATATGGCCCAGATAACAAAACAACCCATCCTGAAGATGAAAATTATCGACGACTGCATTTGCACCCAACATTTGGTAGGTGGTGGCGAAGTTCGAGTTTGGCTCATAGAGTTGGGGCCATCCAGAGGTCTCATGGATGCAGGAGTCTAGCACCATGGTGAGTGCCGTGACTGGTGGTTTTTTGAGGAAATCAATGATGCGATTGGTGCTTCCTATTTTATACTTGATGTTGAGGTGGAATTGATGCAAGTATGTGGACCACTTTTGATGGTGATCATTCTGCAATTTTCCTTGTGTCTGTATGAAATGCAATGGCTTATGATAAGTGTGCATGATTGTCTCCTTCCCAAGAATGTAATGTCTCCACTGACGACAGGCTTGCACAATGGAGTACATTTCTTTGTCATAAGTAGTGTACTTACAGACAACATCTGATAGTGTCTCACTATGATAGGCCATGGGGTGGCTGTGTTGAGTTAGAACGATGCCCAACGCATAGTCTGAAGCATCTATCTTGATCTCAAAGGGTTTATGCAGGTCTGGTAGTGAAAGTATTGGGGCTAAGCACAAGTGCTTCTTCAAATCGTCGAATGATTGTTGTTGGGACCGACCCCACCCAAATTTCTCCTTACCACCACCCCTGGTTATTTGGCTAAGGGCCCATGCAATGTGGGAGAATCCCAACACGAACCTGCCGTAGAAATTAGCAAGGCCCAAGAAGCTCCGAAGCTTAGTGAGTGTGGTTGGGGTTGGCCAGTCATAGATGAATTGGATCTTGGCTGGATCCACATGTACACCATGCTGATCAATTATGTAGCCTAGGTAATTGACCATGTCCATGCCGAAGAAGCATTTTTCCAAGTTGTCATATAGCTTGTGCTGCCGTAGGGTGTGAAAAACCTACTGAATATGCTGCAAATGTTCGGCCCAAGTATTTCTGCAAATGAGAATGTCATCTAGATACACCACTACAAAAGTATTGGTTAATGGTCGCAAGATATCGTCCATCATCCTCATGAAACTGGCTGGAGCATTTTTCAAGCCAAAGGGCATGACTAACCATTCAAAAAGGCCTTCCTTTGACTTGAAGGCAGTTTTCCATACATCTTTATGTTCTATCGGGACTTGGTCGTAGGCAGAATTCAGATCAATGTTACTGAAGTATTTGGCCCCTATGATTTCATGAAGGAGGTCATTGATTCGAGGAATCAGGTACCAGTTTCTGATGGTGATTTTATTCAGAGCCCGGTAATCAATACAGAGTCGCCAAGTTCCATCTTTCTTCTGTACCAACACCATTGGGCTCCCACAAGGTGATGAGCTAGGACAGAGGTGCCCCTTGTGGACCAGTTCTTGGATCGGTCGCTTGATCTCCTCATTTTCTAATAGAGATCGATGATAGACTGGCCCATTGGGAAGCAATGTGTTGGGGGTCAAATCGATGGGGTGCTTCACCTGGCAATGAAGAGGTACCCCGGTAGGTGAGGAGAAGATATCTGAGTATTCTTCCATGACCTTATCTACTTGCTTCTGTTGTGTGGAGGGGTCAGCTGCAAAGACCCTGGATGTGGATGTGATCTTTTTCTTATTCTGAGAGCGAATCATGAAGAAGACAAACTTCCTCGTTTGAGAGATGAAATTCCTGCATTTCTTAGCAGATATCAAGGAAATAGCACTAGGTGGGACTACCTCGGGTATCCTGTAAAATTTCCTCTTCAAATTAATAATAACACTACGAGGCCTAGACTCATATACAACATGACGTTTACATAAATAAGGTTGGCCCAAAGGAACATCAAAAACTTCGAGAGGAGTAACATGACACAATACCTCGTCTTTGAAGGGCTTGATGCCATACGACAGTCGACACTGTTGGCTGATGTGGAGATCGCTTCCTTGGCGGAGCCATGCAATGATGTAGGGTTGTGGGTGCAGTGTTGTGGACAGGGATAGCCACTTGATGACCTCTACTGAGATGAGTTTCTTCTGGCTACCGCTATCCATGATGAAGTTTATCGGGGTGCCTTTTACCCACATCTGTGAATGGAAGAGGCATTCTCCTTCTTTTGGCTCATCTAGTTCACCAGGCTGGAGCTTGGTGGTAGAAATGGTGGCACTGGGTTCTGCATCAATGATTTGTCTTCCCCTTTTTGGTTCTAGCTCAGAGTATGAACCCACATATGATTCATAAGCTTTCACTTCGACCACTAGTGACTACTTTGAGTGGCGTTCAACAGTGTTATGCCAAGGGTTCTTATGGAGGTCGTACCACTTCTCGGTATCTTTCTTTGTCTTTCTGGTGTCCTTATTTGCTTGCGGCTTCGACTGGTTGTCCTAATACTATCCATATTTGGTTTGTCTTTTGTTCTGTGGGTTGGGGCTGCCCTTTCCTGGCTTTTATTGTGAGGAGTTCCTAGGCCCAAATTGTCGCGTCTTTTGTTTGAGCTTCTGATCGATTTTGACGACACATCGGTAGGCCACGCCCAAGGATGAGATGTCCAAAAATTCCATTTCAGTTTGGATTTATCTATGCAGAGCGCTGCGATACTTGAGCACCATATGTCGCTCCAAATCTTTGATACCCATCTTGGTGCGCAAGGTATGAAAGATATTTGTGAAATCCGACACTACTTGGTCTCTTTCTTGCCGCATTGTGGTCCATTTGGTATACAAGTCGTCATAAATTCCGACAGGGTAGTATTGTTCCTTCATAGTATCCCTGAAGGAATCCCAGGTGGTTGTGACTGTAAATAGTGAGGGTTCATCTGTTTCCTTTTTCTCACTGAAAGTTTCCAACCAATCTTTGACGTGGGGAACGTCTTTGAGGAGTGCAAAAGTAATCTTTTCTCTATTCAAAAAGTTATGGACAGAAAAATACCCTTCTAGTATATTCAACCACTTGTCTACAACATCTGTGTCTATATGACCTTCAAATATAGGAAGATCAAAGTTTATTTGTACCTTGAAGGGGGTGGCGCCTCCGCTCGAAGAAGATGCGTCGCCTGTTGGTAGCCGTTGAAGGATTTGCACGAAACTATCCATCATCTCGTTCCTTTGTTGCATGAGGGATTCCTCAATCAACAGTTTGAAAGGATATCATGTCCCATCATATTCATTTTCTCCTGCCATGAGAGGTCACTTGGGTGTGCGAGAGATTTTGTCCTCAAGAGAAACAAGCTCGAGACCCAACTCTTTGTACTCCGACCTTGTTGGGGACATGCATTAAGACGACAAGGAGCAGACCACTCTAATACCACTGATCCATATTTTATGAGTCGAATGAAATGACTACAGATTATTTAACAAGTTCTTAACACAAAATAACAGAGATACAGTAAAACTAGTTTTCTATTCAATAAGGAAATAAGCTGAAATTGTAAAATGCAGCGAAAACAAGCTTGCTAGAATGGTGGCGGCTTATCTCTGAGAAGAGATGTGACGACTGCGATAATTTGAAAGAAGATCATTACAATGAGGCTCTGAAGGCCCTTTTACAATAAACAGGAATGCCAAAAACCTAACCCTAGGAGATGAAGCGCCAAAAGTCATGTGGGCCCCGTTTGGGTAAGTTAGTACATCAACTTCATAGGGTCATAACTTTTGCATACGATCTCCGTTTTAGGCGTATGATAGCCCATTGGAAAGGTATCGTAGAGGAGATTCATTTTGGGGGATAAATGATGCCTTTTCATTTTACTGAGAAGCTCGATCCCGAAAAACCTTCATTTAGGCCCTCAAAATGGCCCCAGAAGTTAAAACTGCTAAAAATAGTAAATTGCCAAAATTGTCAGAAAACTGTTTTGAGCCAGTTGGAAGAGGTGGGTGGCCACCGATATCCACATCCATATGAGAAGAATGATTACAATGAGGCTCCAAAGTCCTTTTTTATATTAATCATGAATACCAAAACCCTAGACATCCAAAAACCTAACCCTAGAAGGTGAAACACCAAAATTCATGTGGACCCCTATGGGTAAGTTGGTACCTCAACTTCCCCGTGTCATAACGTTTGCATACAACCTCTGTTTTAGGCGCATGATAGCCTGTTGGAAAGGTATTTCATATATATACACACTCCACCATCAAACTCTAACTCGATGTATAGTTTGATTGTGGCGAGCCAAAAAACACTATTTAGGGCTCCAAAACGGCCCTGGAAGTACAACAAGATGTGCTGACATGAAAACATACAAAATAAGCCAGTTGGATTAGGTTAGAAGCCATCCATATCCACCTGGAATATGCGTAGGGATTCAGACAACCCTAGAAGTTAAGAATCCACAATTACGATGAAGTACAAAAGAACATGATGAATTACAAAGGGACAAGAGGAGACAGTTGGAATAGGTGGGTGGCCACCGATATCCACCTGGATCACCAACCCTTCAAAAAAATGCTAAAAATTTCTTTGGATTTTACCATCTTGCACATTGTTTCTTGGACCAAGATGATACCAGGCTTTGTTACCACAACCAAATGATTGAGGGATTGAAGTTTAGGAGTGCCCCTTACTCCTCTAGAATTCAAAGAGAGTATAATAATTTTTGAACCTCGTCCTAGGTTGTTCCTGCTCTAAGGGCCTGGTCTACGATTGTCTGTCTACCACTCTTGATCTCCTTTAAGGATTTTGATTAGGAAATGGAAAGGAAGGATTTCCTACCTGCCTGGCCTTTATTTCCTTTATCAAGGGCCAATCCCCCACATCCAAAAACCTATTTCACATTCCTTGACTTGGATCATAGTACGTAATCATATTTTACAGTTTGATGTGAAGGCATCGAAAAAGAGGATGAGCCTATATTCTTAGAGAGACTTTTAGCATGGGAACTACAGGGAAAATCCCCTGTACCTAAGGGGATATATCCTTCCTTGGCCGCTCCAGAATGAGCATCAAGGGAGAGTGATCACGACAAATCCTCAACCTTTTTGGGACAAGGAATCCCTGAGTCCAACACTTTGGGGGGGTGGGGGGATCACCATTGATAGGGGTACTTTTGGAAATCAGATGATCATACATAGAGTTGACCCATGGGGGAGACTTATCAGATGAAGGAAAATATTTAGACTTTTTGATAGAAGGAATTGGCGAGAGGTTACCTTTGGATTGAAGACATGTTCTAGCTTCACCATTCGAAGAAATCCCTTCAATGATGTCATGATATTCCACTAGCTCTTTTCATTTCCATATTTTTTGGAAGGGAGAGAATTTCGTTGAAAACCTGCAACATTAAGCTTGGACATGACCCACTTGGTGACACCTGAAGCATCTAATGGGCACCCTCCAATAGTCAATTTTCAGCATATAACCCCATACCAACTCAATCTTGTATGTCAGGCCCTCTTTAAGATCCACAGAAAGTTGCACCCATGCCCACTTGTGATCCTCCTTTGACTCCCATCTAGGATCGCTGCATAAGAAAGAGCCAATTTTGTTTCCTATAGATTGAAACACTGTCTCATTCCAAAAGACCAAAGGAAGGTTGGGTAATATGGCCCATATTTTAGAAGGCGTTCAGGACTCACGTAGAGGATCAAAGGAAATGGACCACTCCTTTAGTACAAGACCTAAAGGACCCCATCCCCACTCGTTACTGAATATTGTCTCCATATCATTTCTGCATATGAATTGAAAACTTATCCATCCCCGTTCCAGGATGTGGAATAGAGGATAGTAACCAAGAATCTTCACCCAATTACCATCCATCCAACCTTTTAGCGTTGCTTGGATTAATACTTTTCCAATGAATCTCCCTACCTCCATTTTCCCAAGGAGATCAATGATCACTCCAACTTGTACATCATCATCGATTACCATTCTCCTATTTTCTTCCATTAACTTCCAATGACATTGCTTTTTTGTTCGCCCTTCTTTGTATTTCCCCACCGAGGCTACAATATCAGAATGTTGTGTTAAGCTCTTGCATGCAACTCAGGAGGAGGCTTCCTTTTATTTCAATGAACATGTGGAAGGGAAGACATGTTTGGGTATCTCCTTAGTTTTCGCATGCGAGTTGTTGGATCAATGACCCTCCTTTAATTTCTTATGTTCCTGCAATGAATTACCTTGGGATATCAATCTCTTGCTAGCCTATGGAAATGTGCCTGCCTGATCCGATAGAGGGAGTTTGGCCATATCAACATCTCTTTTAAGTCTTTGGGAACAAATTAAAGCATCGTCTGATGGGAAGGAAAATTCCCGATCTCCTTCAAGATCCGAATAATCAACCAGAACGTCATACATTGTCCTTGTGAGAGGACTATATTAACAACATATGTCCTTGCCAGAGGAAAGCAATGGCGGAAGGATTAAAAATTATGGAAACTTACATTGAATCCCATTTAATTACAAGATATGAGATCTACCACAGATATCAAGCCATGTTCTTTCCTCGATTCCCCTCCATTGTGTTGATCTGGTCAGATCATTCTAGCTTCGACTCTATACTCCTCCATTGCTAGGATTTCCATATCTTCCTCTACACAAATAAGTTCAAGCATAATTCATATAATTAATTAATCCTTATTATAAAACATGAAATTTACCCATAGAACATAGAAAATATTAACAATTCTAAAAACAAATTAATGCATCTAATTTTACTTGTGTTTAATGTTATTATGCTTGCACATCATCTTTTCATTTAAACTTCCATGCATAGTAAGCATATGATATTACAACTCATATCACTATCGTCAAAGGACTGATCTAATCTAAGCTTCTTTCAACTACACATTGTACAAATAAATATTTACATAAGTTTTATAATATCTTTAAGATAAGGTTAAGGTTAATGTTAATGGGCCAAAACTAAATTATGACTTGTTTGTGTAGACTTGGATAAATGCTTGCACATGCCCTCTTTGAGTTATGCACCTACATAAAAGGCAATAACTTCTTTTAATTTAAATGCAAGGATTTTATACATTTAGAAACCTATAGCATTATGTATTAGATGATATTTTTAATAAAAAAAATATAGAAAATTAGTTTCTTATCAACTTCACAAGACCAAAAAACATTGGCATTAGTACTCTTGATGAAGCATACCGACATACTTGATAATTGTGTATACATATAAGAGTTTGTAGTTGTAATTTGAACATACACTAATATATAACAACCAAATCAATGTCATGCCTTAATCCAAAGGAAAAAATTCTTCGGTGAAAAAAATCTGTATGCTTTGGCCTAAGATATGAATAATATAGGTGTAGGTGTAGATCATGATATATAACTATTCCATTTTAGTTTTTCGTAAAGCCCCTAAAAAAATTCAATCCCATGAGAAAATCAAGGTACTGGGAGTTGTAAGAAAGGGGAATTAACAATAAATAGGACCATGACACTTGCCCACTAAACCCACTTGATAAAAAGTCCTACTAATACAACTTAACTATTATTGTAGAATCCACCTACTTGGTTCAATAACTCATGTGGCTAACGGTACCTTGGTCCAACACAAAAAAAAATCCATGTTTATAAAGAGAAAATATATCATGAGCACTGAAAGTACCTTGTGCAAGAAACATTGTACAAGTAATTTTTTTTCAACATGGAGCGGAGTGGGAAAATGGAAGAACCAGAGCCGAGGAGAATTTTTGAATTCTTTGGAGGGTGACTTGGTTAGCCATTTTTTTATTCATGCTTATGGTTTTAACGCTTAGATGACTTTCGTATTGACTTAAGTCCTGATTTACCTTTCTTCCTGGATTTTTCTCTTAGTCTAGAGGCTTTCTTCCTTCCAGTTGCTATTTTTGGAACCTGCTAAGGTTATTAACAAGGTTTTTACAAATAGTCCGGGCCCAACTTAGTTATTTTTTAAATTACCTTAACCTTTGTTTCCATTTCTTCGTTGGTTTGTGGCTCCTTTGCATTTATTTCCATCTTTGGGAACTGGTCCAAACTTAATGGGTTTGGAAGGTGCGGTCTAGGTGTCAGCCGTACTTTGTTTTCTAGTGTATCTGACTATTTACTGTCAGCTGGCGTTATGGGTTCATTTGATCCGGGTGGGTGGAAGTGTAATGAATTAAAGATGACTATCGTATCAAAGTGCAATGAGCCTTTATTACTGTCATCTACTCTTGCTGAGATTAACCCGACTATTAAATCGATGGAGAGCCCATCTGTTAAAACTTTCCTACCTAGGCCTTTGTGTTCCACTTTTTGGGCTCTTGCCTCACAGAACCTGAAATCTTATCCTACGGAGAATTTCCCCTCACAGTCTACAAACCTTCAAAAATCATGTTCTCAGAAACTATCTGTTGTACTCTTGTTCCTACTGGTAAAAAACAGAAAATTTGGAGACCCAACAAGGTGTCGAGAAAATTAGTTTTCGGGTCGGATATAGGTTTATTGGAAACCTGTAACATGACACTTTGTGGTCTGGTAGGCCAGGTTTCCTATCATTATCTTCCTCAATAACCTATCCATGTTTGGATGGATAAGACTTGGCAACCTATTCTAGGTTATTCACCAAAGGTTTATTTCCTAGAAAAAGGATGGCTTGGTTTCCTCTGTCGAAGCCCCGAGGATACAAAGATTTTATTAGCGTCGCGGTGGTTATTTGGGGCTAGCATCTCTTTTGATTTTCATAGTGAGTATTTTTCTAAGAGACACCTCTGGGTTCTTTTACCAAGGCTCCTTCTCCATTTCTGGAACGAAAGTGCACTTAGAGCTATTGGAGACTCTATAGGTACTTTTATCTCAGTTGATAGTGCTGAACTCAAAGCATCAGAAAAGAAGATAGGTAGAGTATTGGTGGAGTTAGACATTCATGGCGGTCTGCTAGAATCTCTGGACATCATTTGGTGCGAAAGAAAGAAAAAGCTACGCTTAGACTACATGGGGATTCCCTTCAGGTGTAATCGATGCCACTGTATGGGCCACTTACGTAGGGATTGTAAAGGTTTGGAGGCTTTGGAGGATACTAATGAAGAATTAGAAAACTAGGAAGTACCAGACTGCGCACCGGAAGTGGAACTATTTGGTAAGTTTGATCCAAGATTTCAGACTGCTACAAGGAACCAGGAAATTTCATTGGAGAAGCTCTCGGGTACGTTAAATTTTTTTTGCCCGTCATTGTATGATTCTCTTACATTGTGGGAAAATGATTTATTGGATTCTGCACCAGGTTTAGTTTCTTACTCCCCTGTTAAATCCATTTCTTCAGAAGTTGATTTGGTTATGGGTGTTAAGTTTTGTAAGAAGTTGGTTTCATTAGGCACAGGACCGAGGAACCTTGTCGGAGTTGAATTTGTAAATGTGATTGAAAATGGCAGTAGCTCTCCTATTGTTGGCCTAGATATTGAAGCTTCCCGTTTTTTATCTGAACTTAAACCAACGTAGTCAGGTAGTGAGTCTCCCTCATCGTCTGCTATTGACTTAAGTCTTCAAGGTTGTTGGGAATCTGAACTAGATGACGAAGCCCTTCTAGAAATATTTGATATTCTTCTTCCATTTTGGCGGGGTTTAGACACTTCCGTTTCCCTTCCTGTTTATCTGGGAAAAGCGATATTAAATGAGATGATAAATGGGTAACATGCTTCTTCCTCAAAGTTTCAAACTACAAGCAAGGATAAGGAATATGCTTGGTCGAGGGGTTTGGGCATTGAAATATTGCCCATAAAAACTAGAAGCTTGCGGAAAAAGGCAAGTGGGGAATTAACTATTTCTGAGGTAAAGGAACCTTCCACTGTGGACAATGGGGAACTTAGAGCTCTGAAGGCCCTAGCAAGGTCAAAATAATGTTTCTACTTTCCCTAAACATTAGAGGGATAGGTGGCTCCCTTAAAGTTGTTGCGTTTCGTAGAGCATTGGATCGTGTGTGTCCAAATATCAATTTTTTACAGGAGACTCTGGTGGAGGAACATAAAGCCATAAGTTTTGTACAGACCTTTTGGCTGAGTTATGTTTCTAGTGCTGTTAGTTCTTTAGGAACCTCCGGGGGGATTTTAGTGTCATGGGATCCGAATACATACTCCCTTACTCCTTCCTTAACCTGTGGGGGTATTTTCTTGACTGGTAGAGTTATTTATACTCATTGCTCTATCTCTTTACTCAATGTTTATGGTCCTTGTATGGGAAAAAGAACTTTCTGGGATTCTTTGGCAGATAGTGGCCTTCTTTCTATTGGAAATTTAATACTTGCGGGGGATCTGAATATTACACTTTCAACTGAGGAAGTTTGGGGTAGTACTAATTTCTCGGTTTATTTGGCAGTTCATCTTAAAGCAGTTTTCAAGTCAAAGAATCTAGTGAATATATGACCGGATAAGATGGTAGCTATGTGGCGCAATGGTTGTTAGGGATCATAGGATATAACAAAAAGATTGGATAGGTGCTTGATCTCAGAAAGTTTAATAATCTCCAAAGATTATTATCAGTCTTGGGTGGAATACCCATTTATTTCGGACCATGTCCCTATTGGTTTTCAAATGCATATTGTACCAGTCAACAAGATTTATCCCTTTAAGTTCAATCCGAGTTGGTTATTGGATGTTGATTTTAAGTCTTTAGTGTATTTGGTTTGGAAGGATAACAAGTATTTATCTGAAGAAGGCTCACAACGCAGGTTAGTATGGAAACTAAGAGACCTAAAACAACAGACAAAGTTATGGTAAAAAAAGAAGGAAGAATTTCTAGTGAAACGTAAGATTTCATTGGAAGCACAGATTAAATAAAGTTTTTTATCTGTCGTTGAGGGTAACTCAACTAGTCAAAATGAGATACTGTTGGGAAATATGGAAAAGGAGAGAAATAAAATCTTATTTTATAATGAGGAGAAGTGGCGCTAAAGAAGCAATGCGATATGGATTTAGAGCCGTGACTCCAATACAATTTTTTCATAATTTTGCAAGTCAGAGGCGTAAACACAAATATATCCGAGAGATAACTGATGAGTCTGGTGAGCATTGCAAAGGGAAAGCAGATTTGAAGAAAGAAATGACTCATTACTTTAAGAAATTTTACAAAGAGCGGCCAGACTCCTTTACTATGGAAAAATTGGAGGTTACTAATCTTTTTAAAAAAATGATACAGACCGAGGATTTAATTTCCTTATTAAAACCTGAAACAATAGAGGAAATTAAAAAGGTTCTTAATCATTTTAAGAGGGACAAGAGTCCAGGCCCTGATGGATGGACGGTAGAATTTTTCACTCACTTCTTTGATCTGGTAAGAGGAGATTTATTACAGGTGGTGGAGGAATCAAGGAAGTTTGGGAATATTCCAGGGTGCTTAAATTCTACTATCTTGACTTTGATTCCTAAAGAGAATAATCCATCCTCTTTCGGAGACTATAGGCCGATATCACTTTGCAATCTCTGTTGCAAGATGATTTCAAAAGTCATCTCAAACAAGATCAAGCCTTTCTTGTCTAGTAAGATTTCAAAAGAACAGTTAGGGTTTTTGGAAGGGCACAAGATTTAGGATGCCATAGGCAATGCTTTTGAATGCTTACATAGTATTTCTAAGAGAAAAAATAGTGAATCTTTGATTCTCAAATTGGATTTACGTAAGGCATACAATTGTGTGGATTGGTATTTTCTTCATATGGTGCTCATTCAGATAGGCTTTGAGTCACAAATGACAAGATGGATAACGAGTGGTGTTACTTCACCTTCATTTGTTGTTATCATCAATGGGGAGGCCACATAATTTTTCAAAAGTGGGAGGGGCCTTAGACAGGGCTGACCCTTGTCACCGTTACTCTTCATCTTGGTAATGGAAATTCTTATCCTGTTATTAAAAAAGGGCAAAGCAGAGAATAAGATTTTGGGTGTTAAAGTGTCTAGATTGATAAATATCCTTCACCTCTTTTTTGTTGATGATGTTCTAATCTTGTCCAATGCTGATCTTAATGAATGGAAGGAGATACTTGATCACATTCTACTTTTTTGTAAAGCTACTGGGTTATAGGTTAATTTCTCAAAGACTACGATACACTATGAAGGTCTGACTGAATCAGAGCTGGTGCCATTTAGATATTTACTTGATTTTCCTTTCTTATTCCTGCATTTAGGTTTCAAATATTTGGGCTTTTACCTGAAAACTGGATTGCAGAGGGTGGCGGATTGGTTATGGATTATAAGAAAAATTGAAAAAAAGATTGGGAACTAGTGTTATAAGTGGCTTTCGTTGGGAGGCAGGTTCATTATGCTTAAGACAGTTCTGGAAAGTCAAGCTATTTATTGGATGGCAGTGGAGTTAATTCCAAAATTGATCATCAACTAGATTCACAAGTTGTGTTTTAATTTCTTATAGAATGGTAATAACGCTACGAGTCATAGTCATATCCATTTATGTAGTTGGGATGTTTTATCGAGGAAAAAATCAAGTGGAGGATGGGGTCTCAAGAATTTGGCGCATTTCAATACATTTTTATTAGCAAATACTCTTTGGCATACGCTCTTTGAAAAAGGTATCTGGCATAATATAGTGATGGATAAATACATAAGAAACTCAGATTGATTAAATGGTTAAGATTGACAAATTTCGAATTCAGTACAACATCTAGGATATGGAGGAACTTGTTGAAGTCAATACATCTGTTACTTCACTAACAAAGTTGGCTTCCAAGATCGGGGGAGCAAATTCTTATCGACCGAGACATTATTCTTGGTGTGTGTGAAAACTCATTATTATCTCAGCCTCTTTGTGATCATCTATCAAGAAAGGGGGTCAAGATGTTGGTGAATGCAAGAAATCCACAGGGGGTAAGTGAATTTTCTAATTTCTGGTTATGTAGTGATTCTTTGGGTTTAAATGGTAATCTTGCAGAGGAATGGAATAAATTTACAAAGGGACTTAAAGAAATTGAAGTTTACCTTGGTGAAGAAAATGACAAACTCTTGTGGGCTGGGGAAGATGCATCAGGTAAAATCACTATAAAAAATATCTATCTCGCACTTGTTTCAACTCAAAATTTTCAATCTGTGCCCAAATGGATTCATAAATTGTGGAGCTGGGATATTCAACTAAAGATTAAAATATTTACGTGGTTGACCATTTCCCGAAAGATATTGACATGGGAGGGACTCCAAAAAAGAAGATGGGAAGGGCCCAGTATCTATATTTTCTGTAAGAAAAACTCAGAAAGGCTAGAACACATTTTCATCAATTATGTTTTTACGAAACAGTTATGGGCTTTATTAAAGTACCGTTTAAAATTAAAGAGGATTTGGTCGGTAGATGATATTTCTTTTGCTTATTATCAATGGATTACTAATAAGTTAGTTCTACCTGAGATTGCATCCTTAACTTGTTGGTGTTTGTGGATCGAAAGGAATAAGGGCATATTTGAAGATAAAACACTAGCTTTCCATTCCGTTCTTCATAAGATTATGGGCTTTCTTAGAACAAAAAATATTACTGTTACAAAATGCACAGTTAAAGAATGCTTTATTCAATATGAAGAGGGGTCAACCATACCTTTTTTCGACGGAGCTGCAAAAAATGACCGGTCATCCTGTGGGGCCGGAGGAGTAATAAAAACTACTAATAATATTGTTTACAGGTGGTTTTACAACTGCGGTGGAGGTACAAATTCAAAGGCTGAGTTATTGGGAATCTGGGCTTCCCTTACTCTAGCAAACTATCTTGAGATTAATAGACTGCAAGCCTTTGGCGACTCTAAAGTGATAATAGAATGGCTTAATGACAGAGGAAAATTGGACATTTGTACTATTGAAGGATGGAAAAATCACATAAAAGTATTATGTAAAAAATTTCAGGTCCTTAGTTTCCACCATATCTACAGGGAGTTCAACATTGAGGCTGACAAGCTATCCAAAGAAGCTTTGTTGGATCCTGAAGGAAGATTGACATACTATCAGTGGGAGCTCGGAGGGGCTGGGAGACTAAAGCATCTGGATATTTACTGAACATCTTTGCATATCAAAGGTTTTTTTGATATTTTTGGGGGTTTTATTAATTATTGGTATATAAGGGGAAGAAGAAGATAGTAGTATCCAGGCCGAATAAATTTTATAAACAATGTTTGTTTTCCCGTGGAAACTATTGTTCATTGTAGTTTTTGATGGAAGAATTTTGAATGTCATGACAAAGACTATTTGATGTATGGGGCTGAATATAGTCATTTTGTTCTATGTATGACAATATGTAAAGAAAATTGTATCATTAATATAATTTTGAGCAAATTTTCATTTGAAAAAAAAAGCAACATTGTTTTGCCTTAGAATCTTCCAATCGCTAATATCTTTCACATTTATGTTGTCTCGAAAAATTTAGGCTAGTGCATGGTTTAAATTCTATACAACATAATCAAGTACAACAATAAGCTATTGTTTAATGCAAAGTGTTCCAATTATCACACCTAGCTAAACAAATGGTACATGCATATCCTGAACTAACTGAGAAAACACAATCCATTTAGAACATAACTAATTAGATGTTGGGGTTAGCCAACCATATAAAGAAAAAGTGTGATCTAAATAATGATTGACCAACCTTGCATGCAAGAAAAGAAATAATATATTTCTTCTTCTATGATTTTTCATTAACAACCAAATCAATAATCAAACACTCCAAAATATATGAAACAATATACTATGTCATGAAAAAACTTTAGTAAAAAGAATATTAATACTAATCATAATTGATTATACAAGGAAATATTATGGATCATTTAAACTAATCTAACCACCCTAACTTACAAATTCTAATCATAAACCCAACCACTCAATCTCTTGGATAACCATATGACATAGCCCCAAGCCTATATTCCATTTAGGGGCCTAGGCATAAACACAAATGAGGTCATTGGCCAATTGAAAAGGAGAAAGAAAGGAGTGATATGCATGTGAATCATTGTAAAATTTACATCCCACGATGGAACAAGAAATTAGTTAATTGAAGAATAAATAATGAATTCATAAAGCATAATGATTGGAATGCATAATCACACAAGACTTTTGCAAGATATTAATTATTGCCTAACCTAGAAGTTGGCATATGAAGTGGAATTAGTTCAAACTAGGTCATATCTTCAAAATGTTTTGTATTCATTATTCCTTTATGTCCTCACTATATATATATA